>PNEQ01029286.1:0-32380 GCA_003012365.1 Medauroidea extradentata | reverse complement strand
TTTATTTAAGTTCTTACTGACATACCTACTGACTGTATAATTCTATTTAATCAGCGGCAGTACAAAGCGACGCAACCGAGTCGATTATCGTTGGCACACGCCGCTATTGCTTCGCGCCGCAGAGATAGTTTAAAATTTCATCGACAGATGGCATCAGAGTTAGGTTTTCGCCGCATTGCGTCATTCAGTTTGTTTTTCCCCTTGTGTAATGAATATGGGTTTCTGATAAACACATTCAACGTCGTCGTTCACTGCAGTATGTTGAACGGAATTTTAATTCTTGAGTTGCATGTGTCGTGTGTTTTTTTAGTGACGGTTTTAATTTAAAAGTTCGAATATACTGTGCATGGATTTACGAGATTCGTAACGGTAATTAATAGCGCCGTTAGAGTAGACGCAGAGAAACCAGTGCTATAACTAAGATTACTACCTACTGAGTATAGCATGTATTCAGCCCCCGTGCATTGTAGCTAAAATTTATCGGAGCACTTTAACGTAAATGTAAACATTGTACAAGACTATGCAAATAAAAGCACGTGGCAATGTTGATGTTTACATGTAGCGGAAAGATATAAACTGGCAGAAAATAGAAATTAATCAGGGCTTTTTTTAGTGCTCACTTTATTCCGAATCACCTATACCTGCCGTCCTCCAAGTTGTTGCGGGTTAGTTTACGGTTGTGTTGCTCTTGTAACAAACGTGGCTGTCGTCATTAGTCGGCGAGTTTCCTCGTGGCACTACAGTTTTGACCACTTTAGTATTACGTCACTGCTCCATTTGCATCCCTGTGCCATCAAAGTTTGTCACTCTTTTAATAAAATTAATTTTCACAATTTTTAAAGTATTTTATAATTGGTAATTTAGTTACACGTGATTAAGGTTATTGACTTAATTTTCCATAATGCTGTTTCTGTGACATTAAAAATTTTAATATATCAAAAGCTGTTTTTTTTTAATATTTTTTTCTTGCGGACCACTAGTCCTTTGTAACATCACGTTGGTCGGCTGCCGAGCCAAGTTTCGCCAGTTTATTTTGTCTGACCGGACGTAGGCTAAGCTGCTACAATTGAAATTCCTCCGTCAGTTGTCCTCTCGCACCACTGACTTCGTAGCGTGTGTTGCTGCAAGTTTTAAGCTCGCGTTCGGTTTTTCACCACGTAAAAAGAACAAGTTTTGAACTTTTAAACATGTCTCCTGTGACTGTGATTCAGCACGTACTTTTTATTCTTTGGTATTGTGGTAAATTTTCGACGTTCGTTTGTTCGATGTTTCTGCATATATTTTATGGTTTTTTTCTGGCATTTAGTGCTGTCAACAATTGTATAGTCATGAAGTGTATTCGTGGTGTTCCTTCTCTTTTGACTAATCTTGGCTCTTAACTTGTAGTCCCACATTTCTATTTATATTTATTGTGATTGTTTCATAATTTGTGATTTTTATGACACTTGTGATTTCTTCTGAGTGATTCTTTCCTTCCTCGTCTGTGAGAGTTCTCGTGCCGACTGGAATTTTCGAACCCATTACAATTCTCGATTACCGGCACTCAATCGTTCGGGCCAACTTTGGGCTGTTTCTTTCAGCCAAATATTCCGGCAGAACCTGCTGAAATTCAGTTTCTTTTTTTCCTTTGGCACTGGACACTAACTGTCATGAAGTCATTCCGGCTTGCAATCTTCTACTTCTACGGAATTTTTGTGAACAGATAAACCGTATTGAAATGTACAATTATTTATATGATTTGACGGCTGTCACACTTATTTATGTACTTTCTTTAATATAATGATTCATTATTTTAAACATATTAATTTAAATTCTGCTAACAATATAAATAGGGACAGGAAAATATCGCGAATTCAATTAAGGCTAGGCTATTTTAGAAGGCAGGCTATTTTAGAAGTAAAAATATGTCGAATGACATAATTACAACACTTAATAAATCGTGCCCTTAGAACTGTCATATTTTACTCAAGTTATGCGAAACGGAGTATAGTCCAGCTATTTCTTCCACTTTGCTATTGTTTACTAACAACAGCGTCTTCTGGTTTTATGTTTGTTTATGTCCAACATTCTGTTTTCTTTTTATAATTAGTGGTCATTTTATAATGTTTCGTTGCCAGGAAGTGTCGTTTTATTTTATGTTTATTAGTTACTTAAAATAATTTGTTACCGACCTGTACACATCGGCGCACCTCACATCACACGAGCGTCCAATATCTTGCTGTGACACATTCACCAATATCTCTCCACCTATTACCAGTTCATCCGAACGTTTAACGTTCTTTTTTAAAGAATTAAGCTGTTATGTTGATCAACATTTCCATATTTAACGTCACAAGGCTCAGCAGAAAGATGTATGGAGATGACGAAGATATATAGTCCTCCCTAGCGGTTGCTAGTTGTGATGGTGGTCGCTTGCCTCCCACCAGCCAATAATTTGGTTTACAATAATGTTAATATTAACTATACATACATGTGTTTCATCCATAAATGTTTATAACAATTTTTGACACAAATTTACTATCATTTCCTTACATACAACTATAGAATTTATTGTGACGGATAAACCAGGACATTTCATCACAAAATGTTGTTCCCGCAGAATTTATAACAGAAATACGCTTTTTATTTTGCCAGACATTAAAATCCAATTGATTAATGTGGTTAAACGTGTTAAATTATTTCCAAATATTTATTTTGTATTGTCACAAGTTACGAATATCCATTTTTTTATTTAAAATATAAAACGTATCTTTTTGACAAAGTTTATAGCTTCAGTAATAGTTTTTAATAATATCTGAATATCTTACACAGTTATTTCAACGCTCCACAGACAGTCGCTCTACTTTTACCATAATATCTGACCAAAATATTTCCCTTTCACCTAGTTCAACGGTTTATACGCATCAAGACGAATGGTGGATAAAAGAGGGTTAACACAGCACGAGTTTAGTTTAGTTACTCCCCTAGTAGCAAATACAATCATTTTTCAGTTGGCCAACTATTGGCAGAAGCAGCTAACGTTCGCTAGTATGATGGTCTACTTTTACTGGAATGGTTGTTAATCAGGCCATGTCAGTAAATATGTTTGTAATTATTCTGAAATAATTTTAATGTGGGCAACTTAGTTTAAAATACTGACATATTTCAGTATACGGTCCAAAAGCAGACTTAGCAAACTAACCCACAAGCATCTGAGTATAATAAATATGCTTGTGGTACACTTGTGGTTAATGTGTGGGTGATTTCTTTATGCATCATGTATGCCACATGTGGCCACGGGTGCATTCCGAATGTTTACTGCCTGTTGGCTGCTTATCACAATCAGATTTGCACAAGTGGGTCAGTTGATGTTTGCTATTTGGGTTTCGTCGACTGAGCTGCAGGACGATTCTCCCAGCGATCTGGGTGGGACTTGGTGTGCAGTACTCACCTCGGGACATGGCCATCCTACTGAGGGTCGCCACCGGCATCTCGAAGGCAAGGCACAGCGCCGTAGACACTCCTAGAATGATCGGCAGGTCTCCAACTATCTCGCTGGCCTGCAAAGGAAGTGCACCTACAGGTCCTCTGCGAGTCTTGTGGAGCACAGGTGCCACCGTCATTATACGGCAACTATCCAATCAATGCCTTTACTTACAAGTAATTGGGACAACTTTGCACCTGCCAGGACAACTTGGACCACCAGCCTATTTCGATTTTAAATGAAAGATCAAAAGTTTTACGAATACTGCTGTTGTATCATTGAGGAATAAATGTGTTAATCACAAAGTTTTCTCAGTGGTTGAAGACCACAAAGCTATTCAATGAAGGAAGGTGCCATGTACAAGGTTACCTCAAAACGGCACAAAGTCAGTAAGTCACCCCAAATGTCTGCTATTAAATTGTCACGAGACATTATTTTATATACAAAATGTTTTCTTTATTTAAGTGCTAATTTTTTATAATTTTTGTATGAACAGTAACGAGAGAAATTATAGAGACCATTTTGTAGAGAATAAACACTGAAAAAATATATATATATTTTTTTTGTTGTCTTGTATGTTACATTTAGAGTACTTTTAAATCCGTAGAGTATCGTAAAGTTGGGTTACTTTGCCCAGTTTCGAGATAACGTCCGCCACGTATTTTTGTTTCAAGTAAAGGTTTGGCAACTCTTAACCTTCGCCTTTCATAGCTTAATTTAAATAATAAAAAATGTTTAGAGTGATAGAACTCATGGAATTTTCATATGACATGAAGTTAATTCGGTTGTGCAAATGTACGTACAGGGGTGAGTAAAGTGTCCTCACTTTTCGGTATCTTTATTACATGTAGTAATATGTTTATAGTGACACATAAAAATCGTCGCGAAAAGGAAAAAAAACTAGGACTTAAAAAGTCTTTACCATGACTAGCCTAACATGTAAATAAGCATATAAAATCCGTAATCATTGACAGCATCGTAATAGTAGCACACTAATTTGCTAATTAGTATTTGCCGAGCGAGGTTGTGCAACGATAACACATAAGACTCGTATTCGGGAAAATTCAGCTTCGATTCCAGGTTCCAGCCATCCTGATTCGATTTTCCATGGTTTCGCGGAATCGCTCCAGGAGAATGCTAGGATGATTCCTTAACACAGGCAATTGCTTTATTCTTTCACAGTTCCTGTCCTTGTGTATTGTTGTGTGTAACCTTCTCTAATGACCTCGTCTACGATAAGTCCAATAATATATATAATTATTATTAAAATATTTGTGTCATGACCTGTGATGGTAGACCGAAACCCTAATATTACGGCAAGCACTACTTTGTTGTGGAGATTGACTCAGTGTGCTACCGCAAGTCCTCTTACTCCGTGCGACCGATTTTATATTACAAGTCGCAATAAAATAATAGAAATTGTCCCTCAGATATGAAAACTTATTCTGTAGAGTCACTCTGATTATGATATCACGCATGCAAAATTAATACAGATTATTGCGCCTCGTTCAAATGTCAGGAAATGGCCTATGGCATTACGAGTTAAGTACGTGATACTTAGTCTACAAATGCCAGTATAGAGTGCGCATCTTATTTTTCAAATTTATTATCTGAATAAATGTTAGTATAATGTTTAATAAACATAAAATCATTGTCTTCTTGCTATGAAATTTATTTTTTATTATTATTTGAAATAGTGTAAAAATGCACTTGATAGCTCCGTAATATTATGTGAAGTATTTTGTCCATACAATAAAGACAAGTTCTAAAACATTCTGTCTTATACAAATATGCTCATTCTCTTGTGAGACTAAGGGCTCACCCCTCGTGTTCTAGCCACTGAAGACATGAGTGATAGAGTTGGATACAACTTTGGCTTTGACCATCAGTAAGGAGAAAGATATTTTATAAACCAATACATACTGTGTAAAACGGCCTAGTGGAAATACGCTCTCTGCTTTAAACCATAAACCAAACACAGTGAGTGTTCCCAGCTAACGCTCACCATGATGTACAAGTCGTAGTATTCCGCGGTCCTTTTTGAGCCAGTTCTCCACAGAAGCACCATCCAGTGGCACAGGTAGATGCAGTAACACAGTTTACTGAGCAGCTGCATTATATTCATGGACAGGATCGCGTTTATCACTCCTGGAAACATTTAACCACACATGCAACATTTTGCTGTGGACAGAACAGAATAAGAGCAAAAACCTTATGTTTTAAAGTTTTTCCTATTAAATTCCTGTCGTGAAAACTCAAAAGCAGTAAGAAAAAGCGACACTCATGTTATTTTTCGTGTTTAAAATTCAGTTCTGGTACATTTTCTGTCTGTAGTTTAGTTAAGTAATGACGGCAGAGACAAATAGGAGATTATGGGACAAGACTTGAAGATGGATTTAAGGAGCTTGTCGCAGTACTAGACGAACAAGATTTAATTTTTATTTTCAAATACTTAAGCATTGTCCTTAACATAAACATAAATTTTCCTCGTGATTTGCAAAACTTCCCAAAAGTACTGGATTCCCGGCTTGAAAAGTGTGCGCCTTAAAATTTCAAAATTTAAATTTGTAATGCTTTCTGAAAGCGTTTTACAAGTACTCACCAAAAGCCAGAGAGAGAAAGAGAGAGAGAGAGAGTGTGTGTGTGTGTGTGTGTATATGTGTGTATGTATGTGAGTGAGATATTCAAGAAAATCGCAATTAACGATTTTTAATGTTCCATCACTATATAATTAAAACTCTTTAGAGTGTATTTCATTTTCTGATGACAACTTTTACGATATATTGTACGTTTTTCACGCTCACTCTGATTGATTTATAGGCCCACCTTCCTAAAGGACTTGATAACAAAACTTCGTAGTACGCTTCAGTTAAAGGTGGCATCAAGGACGCACAACCAGTCATACGTATGCGATCGTCCAGGCCAGGCAATTTGTGCGAAACCAAGTATAGGAACACGAGCGACATAGAAGCGAGCGTTATCACGAATAACGGATGGCCAGTTTTCCGGCAGCAGTCTACGTTGGATAAGTCCCCAGTGTAAGTCCCAGAGGCAGACACACATACAACAAGCTGCGGCTCCCTGTACCATGATGCAGGCATTATCCCGGTATGGTACTGCTAACATACTGCGGATAACTTTGATCGACTACTGAACGCCGCAAATTCTAATCACCACGGAAAAATATGTTCTCCTAGCTGAACACAATGTTTCGCCATTCGTCTATCTAAAAGGTTCCTTTACAAATACTAAGAAAGGCGAGCTAATGACAGTAAAATGTTAGAGGAATTATGTCCAATGACACTCGTGAGTCTTAGGTAACCATAATCTATGCTTAAATAATTGGTTTTTCACTCATCATGGTTGTTTAGAAACACTTAAAAAAATATATAATTATTTACCATACATGAATAAATGCATCCATAGCATCTGACTAATGATCACGACGCTTTAATTCAAATTAACGGAAATCCACTACGTGTCTGGTAGTGTCACATAGTGCATGAGAGAATGCCGGGGTTAAAGCTCGGTTTCAGTCGCCATATTGAATTTTAATATTTTTCTCTTTTTTGGAATTCTGAGGAGATAAATGTTAAATCGGCGACTATACCGCAAATTCTATTTACCTTCAGCTACAATACAAGCATGGCAATAGAGCCAGTAATTTATAGTTAGGTCGCAATTTGTCGGGCAAACTATTAATATAAAAAAATTTGCCACACACATTGCGGCGTAATTATAAGTTAACGGATAAATTGCAAGGTCTGTACTGAAGCGAAATGTAAATATAATTAGAGGTATAATCACATATTTAACAATTTTATTTTAGAATTAAAAAAATGAAAAATAATAAAATTCAATATAGCGACTGAAACCGAGCCTTAAGATTGGGTCTGCTGCTCGACTAGCGAGGCATACCTGTCGCCCGCCCGTCCCGAAGAATAGATGAGGTGAGATCAGTGTGGAGCAGAGCAACGACGGAATGAGATCTGTGGGGAAAACCTGAGTTCTCGGAGGAAGTCTGCCAGCCAACGTCAACGTCCGCCGTGTTTCCTCCATGCGAAAATTCCGGGATCATACCCGCCTGGATTGCCTAAGTGGAAAGCGAGAGGTCTGACCCATCGACCACCGCGACCCTCCCATGACCATCACGGCCTTCTACTTTTTAAGTCAAATATTATTTTTAAATAATAAATAGACGCTTTGCGTTTCAGAGTTATCAGGTTTTGCGTATGACTAAATCCGGTCATTATATACTGTTAAATATCAGTACTAATAAATTTGAACTAACACACACAAAAAAATAATATTGTTATGCTCCGTAGGCTACATGGAAAATTAACACGAAGGGTAAGACCTCACCTTATAGTAAACCTTATAATTTTCCTGCAATATAGTTTCAGTGGGTGACACTTTGACAGCAACTAGAGTAATTCACCACTGACCTCCGTAGCCCTTGTGGCAGGCGAAGATGAGCCATAGCAGGCCGCAGGACCAAGCGAACCTCGCCAAGCCGGCGTATACGCTAGCCTCGAGCGTGGAAGCTTGGTGAGTCTCCAGTACCATGCCCTGCGGCCCTTGCAGCACCGCTGCCATCACGGTCAAGGAGCAGGTCCAGCCCGCAGCCACCGCCCACTGACAACACCACAGAGTACAGAGTCTCATAGAGAGCGAAGTGTCAAGATTACCGCCGAGCGGTGTGCGCAGCTCCTGTCAATAGATATTTATTCCAAAACTGCACAATGTGTGATGTCTGCTTACGAATAGCATTCAAAGAACGAAACAAGTGTGTACTAAAATTTCACGCACTCCTCTATAAAACTTATATTATCACAGGCGTAGAAGGGCGATTTTGTGGTTCTCGTTAGGAATAAAAATCTTGAGTAGAATCATTAAAATGTACATGAAAAACTAAAGTGATTTTTTTTATATACGCCCTTGAAAGCGAATGCTACATTTACCATTTACATGAAAGGACTATGTGTCAGAAAACGTCCATTGCAAACAAAATAAAACCACTTTAATTTGTCATACATTACAATTGGAAAAATTATTCGAACATCACAAACGTACATGCGCATGTAATGCAACTTTATCTTTAATACAAAGCCAAAAATGATAGGTTTACAAACGAATGTCAAATAGATGTGAGCTATCGTCGAGAAGACTACGCCAGTTAGTGACATGCGCCTGGCTACTAGAACAATGAGGCGTGATGAGAATGCCTCTAGGCATCGAACGCGCAAAATACCTCCACTCAGGCGGCCACCACAACGATTCAGATCATGCCACTAGTGTCAGCTCTTTCCCGGGAACTTACCTACAAGTTGTCAAGTGTATCTGATACAGTTGTTATGTGAGTTCTATTGATTGTACCCACATATTTATTTATTCGATTACGTTCACTTTGTAGAAGTGTATGTACGGGAATTCTAACGCCATTACGAAATTAATTGTTATGCATTCACAATTAATCAAAATCCTGGAATGTCATTAAAAAATTATATAAATTTAGGGTAAAAGCAACATTTATAATCATTAAATACTAAAAAAAACGCTTAAAATCGTATGGATTTCAGTGAATTTCAGTTTTAAAAAAATTGAAATTCAATGAAAGTAACCATCAACTACTCCAAAATTATATACAAAACATTGAATTCGATAAAAAAATTTTAAATTTCAATGAAAAAAACTTGAAATTCTATTTAAAAAAATATAAGTCATTCTAAAAAACACTAACAAACCGTCGAAATTCAGTGAGATGTGACTAAAAAAACTAAAAATTCCATTATAAAAACAAAAAAAGTTAAAATATGCATGGTAGATTTTTATAAAGGAAAAATGCTTGAAAAATAGTCAATAAAATTTTTTATATCGATAGAAAATTTGGCAATTGGCACTTTTTCAGTCGCTAGCCTTGACATAAATTCAAATTTGACTAGCTACGTTTTTTATTTATTTTCGAGTATTTTTATCGACTTTCGGGTAGTTTGTTTTTTTCATCCATCGCAAAAATCCTACATGCAATTTTTTTTTACCTTTTGATTGGTTGCTATGGATATTTTTTGCATTTAATTGTTTTTTTAGGCTGATTTATTGGAGTAATTGTACGTTAGTTCATTGAATTTTGAGTTATTTTGCATTTTGTAAGTTTTACAATAATTTTTACTTGATTTAATGTTTTTTGTTAGTTTCTAGAGTAGTTATTTTCTTTTTTTGGCTAATTTTTTCAGACATGTATTTTAAATTGAATTTTGAAGTTTTTTCACTTAAATTTACTGGAATTAACATAATTTTAAGCCAAATTTTTAGTAGTTTAAGATTTTAGACGTGATTTTCATTGAATTCATTATGTTTTTCATTTAAATTCAAGATATTTATTAAAATTCATTGAATTTGAAAACTGCTTTAGAATCCCCATAAGTACACTACTTAATGCGCATAATAAGTTGATTTTTCTTAATTTGTTTGTTAAGTAAAAGTTTATACCATAATCTATATTTTACGTTTCAAGACATATTACTGCAAAAATAAGAAGTAGAGTCATCAGTTTTTGTTTGCATATTCTTTGAGATAAGGCACTTGTCCCTATTTCAGCCAAAAAAAAACACCATTATTTCTTTTCTTTAGCCTACTTTTAAAATGGATGCCATTTTTATATTTTTAGCATCGTATTACACATCTTAGGAAATGTTTTTCAGAATTTCACCAAACTTGGTGCACATACACTAATAACAAATCTGACTTTACTTTTGTGTTTTTCGTTCATCCTGTGTAGATATTGTCGAAATTGCGGTCATTTTTATATTTTTAGCATAATATTACATATCTTAGGAAATATTTTTCAAAATGTCACCAAACTTGGTATTCATATATTATATATAAAACTGACTTGAATATTATGTATATATAGTTCATCCTGTGTTTATATTTACAAAATGGCGGCAATTTTTATATGTTTAGCATAGTAATGTATATCTTAGGAAGCATTTCTCAGAATTTCACCAAATTTGGTACACATATACTATACACAAATCTGACTAGACTTCGGTTATTTTGTTCATATAGTGTTGATATTGTCCAAATGGCGGCCACTTTTATACTTTTAGCATAGTATTACGTATATTATGTAATATTTTCAGAATTTCATCAAACCTAGTACACATATATAGCATACAAAGATGACTTGACTTCTGTATGTTTTGTTCACCTCGTGATCACATTAAAAATGGCGGCCATTTTTATATTTTTAGTACCTATTGTAATGCATAGCTATCCTATCTTAAGAAATATTTTTTCTGAATTTTATCAAACTTGTTACACATACCGCATACAAATTTGATTATACTTTTGTTTATTTAGTTCATTCTGGGTTCATAATTTAATAGTGGTAGCCATTTTCATAATGTTTGCCTAATATGACTTCTCTGATGAAATATTTTCAGATATATTATCAAACTTGGTACACATACTACATACTAATCTGACTTGACTTTTACGTACCTCGTTCATCCTTTTGTAATATTTTGAAAACGGCGACTGTTATTTATCTTTATGATAGTACGTAACTAGTACATTACTTAGCAAGATGATTTACCGTTAGTATATTTCGTATATCATACGTTTAAATCGATATTATTGATTGATATTCCGAGATTACGTAAAGGATTTTAACGTTCAGGATTAAATTGCACCCACTTTGAGGAAAGTAGGTTATCAGTTATGCCGGTAACTTCTTTTTTATTTTTTTATCTTATAAAATATGCATTATTTTAAAACACCCGCGTAATTCAGATGTAAAAATTCATGTAACCACTTTCGTTAAACTTGTTACTAAAATACGAATAAATGGCACGACTTGCCACGACATTGGCCCTGCTGCATCCTTTTTCCCTAGGCTGTGATAGGTTAGAACTAGACAGCTGACAGTCTTTACTTTTCAATGCTAATGCCATCTATGTTTGGAGGGCACAACTAAAAATTAAAACTTTGCCACCACACCGCTTATTATGTCATGTCCTCCTGCCTGCAGGGCAGGCGCATTCCACATTCTCTCTACTTCTTGAGTGCATTGTTGTTCAGATCTATAAAGAAAAGGCGAGAGAAGGCCGTGGGATATGAAGGCTTTAGAAATGTTTTTACCGTCAGGCGGAAGGATCAACGAATAAATGACTTATGTGAGAACATAGAAGTGGTTGGTTTCGTTAAAATATGCCCTCCTATTACGGGAAGAGTATCGCAGTTAAATTTATTGCCTACCAGTCAAGTTGAATTAGAAACATCGGTAGTTAATTAAATATAGCGTGCACATCGAGTACGCGTAAATTAAAGGACGCATTTCAAACAGATTACATTATTCTTAAACAAAAGTACATAAAACAGGGGTAGATTGATTCGAATTGTTGTTTCTGGCCTCAAACAATTCCTGGAAAATAACTTGTACATAAATTTTGATGGTACGATGAGGGTTCGTTTCGGAGAAATTCTGTACAAATTATTAATTAGCATGCCAAACACATTAAATCAATATGCGTATATATACACAGTAACCAAAATACTAAGCTAAAGACTTCGTTTCATTATCCCTGGTGTAGCTACACAAAATTAGCATCATTCAATCTGGTTGGATGTTAGGCTGTGTTATTAAGGTTATTTAATTCACCAGATGTAACTACACCAATTTAATTTTCTGCAGCACAAATTACACCTGCTTTTTTACTGTAATTATATGGAACTATGCCAAAGAGAACCAACCCACAAATTACTGGAGCTGAGATATTCAAGGTCAGAGATTTCTATGTGTGTTTACACTTTGTTAAAACTGTTTTTTTTTCTGGCTTCTTATTGTTATTCAACTATTATGATTTAATACTTGTTCCTTTTCTATGATTTACTACTTGCCGTCATCTTCTACTTGGTATGACTATCTCAACATATATTACTTTGTGGATTGGTTACTTTCTGCATAACTACATCCAATTAATAACTCGAAGTTAAAATTAGTTTACTTGCTTAACATCTGTTAAAGGAGTTATAGTTTTGTATGATGAGATCATGAGATAAAGTTATATACTATTATTTTCGATAAAGAGAGGCACAGATTGGTAAATTAAAGCAGTAAACTCTCACACTTTTATTCAGTTATAAATGTTTTTGATAGTAAAATATATGTGACATAAACTCAAATATAACTTTACAAACATGTGACTTTTTAAGAAGTAGTTAAGAAGTTGTTAAATCGTTACGAAATATGTACTTCTTTATTTTTTTTTTATGGATATAAGCTATAATGTACTAAAATAAATGTTAAATATATACTTTTGTTTTCCAAAAATATAACTTGCAGCGATACAAACCGCGCTGGGCTTTAGGCAATTGTGAAAATGCCGCCGATTTGAGGCATCAATAGCAAAAAAAAAAAAAAAGTTTCCTTTAAATCTTCTGGTATGACTACCGTACGTCTAATATTTTGTAGCTACATCACACTACACTACTGCATCAACCACGCCATTAGTTGCACGTGCACATATTGATAATTTGGCAACTTATTTTTTATTCGCCACACCTCTTAGGTACAGTAAGATACAAATACATTAATGGCTGGAAGGAGTCACCGTACTACGGCCAATCAGATAATAATATATACAAGGCCTATTATATATAAAGTTTTACTTTAACTTTAAAGTTTAACTTTTTACCTTTAAAGTTACTTTTTTTTTACAGAATTAGCATTCGAATAACTGTTGCAAAAATAATAAGTGGGCCTACGCAATAATGCAAGCAATTTATACAGCCTATCAGATAGAGTATGCGTTCCATTGACGAATTGCAGGTATTTCTGAACGTGTATAATACTTTTAACGTGTGGTAAGGTGACCAACATTACAGTAATAATTTCTGCCACACATATTAGGTTATTTTTCTCAGTATGGGGCGAGGATACTTGAGCACAATAGACATCCACGCTAAAATATAAGACCTCCCTCTCCTCCTCAACCCAACCAAAATTTAAACGTACGATCGTCTACAGTGCTTACACGTTTAGTCGGTAGACTATAAATGCCTTCTGAAAGACTGGATTTGTATGAACGTTTCCTGTGTAGATATTTATCAATAGTTAAATGGTTTGAAAGGGCAGTCATACAGGAGCATATTTTAAAGACACAGAGTGGACCGTACCACTGCGTAATTTCAATTAACAGCGACAGTAAGTAAATCACTTGGACTAGAAGAAAGGATTGGGGACGTCTTCGCGGCTTATGCGTGAATTTCTAAGTAAGTCAGCAAGCTGTCTTTCTGCGAGGAGTAAATCTGATGTTTGCAGAACGTAAATACAACATTCAATAACAGTCAGAGTGATAGACCTGTTATCCAGAGATACTGTAAGGGTATGTGCCGGTAATTAGAATGATGTCTGCATCACCAAAACCTTTCATATGCATGACTTCAATGTCAACACTAAGTTAAGAAGATCCTAAATACTGCATCCAATCTTGCAGTATGTCGAGACATCAAGCGCTCGAAGATTGGTGTTCATATAACAGATTGGCTGGTTTTTTAATAGCCTCTCGTAGGCCTTCCCTTACATACAAAAAAAACTTCATTGAGACAGAATAAGTCAAGTTTTGGCTCGATTCATTGAGCTCGCCTATCCAACAAGTTTATCAGCCTCCTCTTTTGCTGCAGCACGACAAATTCCGGCATCGGTAAAGCCTACACTACAATACCCTGTCTCCTCGCTAGCGACTGAACGAGGGTGGGTGTAGGTGTAGAGTCTTCTACGCTGTTAGCCATATTCACTCTACGCTATCGTGCAGCATGTACTAAATGCGTCATCAAACATTGGGAATGAGTGAAGGAATGGAGTTACTTTGCTGTTTCAAACAAATCATGCTTCATCCTAGGAAATGTGTATTTGGACCGGATGCACAGAGATGAGTGCAATCATCAGGTGCTTATTAACTAAGGTATTAGATCTCTTACATGTGGGGTTGTGGCTTGAACAGCCAAGCCGCGTAAAATGTACAATCCACCTACATCTTAACAAGTCCGTACTTTTTAATTTAATATATTTTGTGTAGCGTACACCTGAGACCTGACGACGTTCAGCAGCATGATAACAATGTCTACACTCCGCGCTTATCGTGCAAGGTATGAATGTCACACCTTGGTCTGCGAAATCACAGGAATAATTTCCCATTGAATAGTTGTAACATTGTCATGTTCAGTCCCCCCGGGATCTATCCAAGTGTATTTGAATGTTAAACGATGAAATATACCGTATAAGATATTTCAGAGCGATTAAACAATTTTAGAGACGCCACCTTCATTACTTTCAAATTAGGGCGCATAATCAAATGTGATAAAGAATGCATTAGTACTGTTGCCATTCATCAACTGTCAAATGGAATACAGTGATTCTTCCTAACGATGCGAAATTTAGTCCTGCCTTAGTGATGTCTTAACGTTTTGAAGTGTCTTAGATATTTTTGCGTTCACTCTGCAGCACTCGCGGCGTGTTATAATATATATTCTTTTTAAGTTCCTGAGCTGCATCGATTTATGCGTAATAATAAGTATTTAATTGACTTTTTTTAGTTCTTCAAGACTAGGTTGTTTGGTAGAACGACTTAGCTTTGTACTGAAGGTAAACTTTTGAAATAGTTAACTGTGGTTTTCAGCAACTTTACAGTAGTCAATCTCAGATGTGATTGTAGGTCTGTAAGTATAGTCACAATCCGGATACAAACTTCTGTTTGTGACAGATAGTAAATTGACCTTCTTGGTTTTTTTGCCTATCTTGCACGCAGATATTTGGAAACAAACTGTTTTTTACAGGTGCTAATACAGTATGAAATATTGACTTCGGTTAAGTGGGAATCATCACAATTTCAGCCTTTTTCCTAGATGCCTTTGTAACCACAGCTACCAAAGATTTATTGTCAAGTTCTCGTAAGCCACATCCCAACCGACTTATTCACATAATGGTCTGTGTAAGTACTAGAAGTCCTTGCTGACCTTAGAAAGTATGATGTTACTGTCTCTGATCTTGTGTAACCAGTAGCCTAATGCTATGCCGAGGAGGTACGGACTGGCGCGGGTGTAGGCGGGAAAGTACAGCAGATCCTCACTCCTGCTCTTCGTACCTCTGAAACAAACATACCGTCCAGCAATTTACACTCACTTAGACTCCCCTGTGTACTCATCAAACAACTTGTCAAAATGCAACATTAGAAACAACTAACATGACCACAGCCACGTAGTAAAAAAAATTAACTTTAAAAACGGCAATTTAAATCTCCATGGGTTTGGAAATCTGTATGGAAAAACCAATAAAGAACAACCGTAAATAACAGACATTGTCAACTTTATGATCAAATATTTTGTCACCGTGATGCATTCTTTTCTAGTGTATCACTATACTAGTTAATTACTTAATGTACCACGCTCTTTTAATGTATCTATTATTATAATCACTGTAACCTTCATAAGCCAGTACCTGCTCCAGCTCTATTATCTGGTCCTCAGGCTCTAATATTCTCTGCAGCCTTTATTCTGGTCTTTGATCACTCCGAGTTACTTATTTAAATGGCAAATGTTCTCCGTTGTTTGGTAGTTACACGAAACGTAAAGGTTTAAAAACACATTTATATAATTTTAGTTTATTCTAGCTAGTTAACAGGCAATACCACGTAAATGTAAGGATCCTTTCCTCGATCACATAAAATAAATTTAAAAATTATTAAATTCTAGAAGTGTAACGTATAGTTGTATTGTTATGTTGCTGCTTAGTACGCAGTCACTATATGCATGCGAATCAAGGAAGCCGAACAAAATATGAATGTCAGGAAACGTCCCTCCAGTAAGTGGTAATGATATATGTATTTCCCAAATGCGAGAATTATAGCCCTGATACACTTATCCTAGGGGGAAATTCCGCTGAAAATTTTAATTGTTTTGATAATATTTATATTTGTACGATATAAAGTTGTTATGTAGGCATACGTCGTAACTATTTTTACAGCAATTAATATTTCCTAGCTTTCTTAGATTTTGTATAATGGAATGTCAAAGTCCAAATTTGCATAAAACGGTTTTATACTAGAAATGAAAGCCGGCTGACTTACAGATATGAAATAATTCCTTTTGAAGAATAATATTAAGGTCAACGTCAAATATGTGTACTAAAACAGCATTGGATGTTTTTTGTAATTATTTTTTTTTTTAATTTGTAGCTTATTAGTTCAAATTCGGTATTTTTAATAGAAAAATTAATTAGGTTTTTATAGATACCTTGGAGTAACACGTAACACTGTTCTTCAGTGTGAATTATTTTATTTCGATGAATCAGTTTCTGTTTGCTTGGAATGATTTCGGAAACCCATGGAATAGCGAACCCGGGACCTCCATAACTGGAGAGGGTGCTTGAACTCACACGAGCCTGAGGGGCAGCTGGCCGGGCAGATGGTAGGCGGCTACGAGAGCAGCGGGGATGGCGACGGAGGTGGCGAGGGCCAGTGTTAGGATGACCAGGCCGGCTCGGGGTCGCCTCCACAGAGGATACAGCACCAGAGGTGAGAAGACGAACAACTGCATGTCCACTGCCAGGTACCAGCTCGGCTTCATGCACTACGAGACAGATCAATGTCATTACGTCAAAAGCAATAAAGCTGATGTAGACACTACTAACAGTGTCTTCCTGTTGGCTGCTCACATTCGTCTGCGCATCCGTTCTGCGCATGCCTCCTTCCCTCTCTTTTCCCGTTCCCCAGTGACAGTCTACGTTAGTTAAAATTAGTTCACCTTAGTTTATATTTGTTTAAAACATGGAGAAAAAAAGCTTTGTCTTGTTCAAAGGTCGGTTTTGTTAGATTAAGAAACTACACTGACAATAGATACGTGGCACTGCTCCGCTACTCGCGTCTGCGCAGAACGATGCGCGCGCAGTTCAAACCAGCCAATAACATGGTACTCTCGTCTATTACTTTCATACACTTCGGAGAGCCCACAACATTTCCCATAAACAAACGTATTCATTGATATATATATATATATATATATATATATATATATATATATATATATATATATATATATATATATATATATATATATATATATATATATATATATATATATATATATATATATATATAGCTATATACCAGCTTTACATTAGACGTATTTTTAATGTTGAATCGGTAATAGGCTAGTTAAAAGTGTTTGCAGCAAAACGGGTAGATTACAAGGTTCGTTTACAGGGACAGTGTGTAGTTGTTATGTAATTTCCATTTTTGTGTACATAGGCTGGCTTGCATTTGCAATTTATGATGTAAATATAAAGTAGTTCACGTTGCAGCAAGCTATTTTCACATCAGCATATGAGCAAGTACTTTTTAAAATTTTACAATATGTGTCATAAATCAAAAAATGCTTATGAGGAAACGAGCTAATGATTTTCTGATTTGAAATGTTTCTTCCAGCTTTAAATTAATGGTTCAGATTTGCTATTAAAAATGGTTTTCTGCTATTTCAGAAGTATATAGTATAAATAATAAATAAAGTATGTATGAAATACTAATTTATTCTGTGCTACAGTAAAGCAAATTACTATTTTTAAATTCTTGCCCTGGAAAAATTACAGCTAAAGTTAATTCGTCAAGTCATTCACCCGTAAATAATATAATTACCTTTACACCCTTTTTTGTTGCCTATGATTACACGTATAACTTTATTACTATACCTATCTCAAATCATTCATTATCTTTTGATTTTAGATAGGGCTGTAAAGAAAGTAACTTCTTAAATCGTAAAACAAATATGCTAGTAATTTTATTAATTCTTATTTCCATGCTGATTTCTTCTCTAAAGTAACTGCTGCTGTTATTTGACTAACGAATGTCAGGCTTAATTGTTTTTGTGACGTTAGGTTCAAAATAAATGTCTCTAGAATAATTTATGAAATTGAAACAACTGCATGGTTGCATCTGAAACCCTTAATAAATTGAGTCTTTAGCTCAATTGCAGCTAAAAAAAATCCACGCGGTTAAATTATGAAAGAGCTAAATTTCCTATATGTCCTATTTACTTAGGATCTTGCTAATGCTGTGTGTTTTGCTTCAGCAGCTTTTACTTGGCGCAAGATACTGTACGTGCACAACTAATGCGAGATGCTGACCTCACATGCGTGAATTTCTTACGCAAGGTGGATCTCGAAATAAATCAGGAAATAGAGAATGTCCTACTTTTCGGTGCGAGGTCCTTGCATGGGAGGAAGAATCCTACTTGTCATTCTAAGTTGGCAATGTGACCAACTGTGTATTATTCATAGAGATAGGAGGAAATCATAATTTAATTGCGCGCAAAGGATGTTTAACGAGTCTTAACAATCGCCAACGCCAACACCATTATTAATTCATAGTAAATACTGAGAAGATATAGCATAGATATCCAGAAAATACTGTGAGAAACTAGACTATTAAATATCAGCAAAATTCAACATGAGTTTCTTGTAAGTTCAGAATTTTCCGTGGGATATATGTGAGAAATGTTTTGAATAGCATCATTTTGATATTTTTTGCATGAGAGTTCGCATGAGAAATCTAATATAAAATGAAATCCTTTGTTGTGTAGGACTAAATGCTGAGAAATACAAGTGAATATCATTCCAACAAACGATTCACACTTCTCCATAACCCCTTCCTGCACCAGTTCAAAATACTGAACTACCGTACGTTTCCTGAACGCCTGTATAGTGAACAAGTGGAGTGAAGTGATTTTTGTCAGCGGCTAACATCGAGGTTTTCAGATCTGGTGAACGTGAAGGGAGATATGAGGAGAGTTTGGAATACCGCTGGAATGAAGGGTCGGGAGGAACTGGAGTTACCAGAGAAAAAAATGATAACCAAATATGTCTGCCGGCACGATTTCTACATACGAGAACCCTGATCAGCTCCGCTGGGAATCGAACCCAGACAGTCATGATAGAGGGCGAGCGCCCTAGCCGCGGCTCAACACCCGTATGTAGCAGACTGCAGACGCATATTTTGTCTGGATTCGTGGAAATATGTTCATCATCACCATAGTTGCTGCTGAAGTAGATTTACTCACCATGGTCTTGCTGCCACCGACGTAGTTGTTGACATAGAGCAGGTTGGTCCACCAGCCGTTAATACAGAGATTCCTCTGAGTACCGACGAACTGGTTCCAAAAGGGACCATCCCCCATTCGGTACAACAGTGTAGCGTAGAAGAATATCACAACCGCATAAGGTGGCGTAAGTCTACTCTCGTCACATGTTTGGGAGCAAAGAACGGGAACTGTTATTCTTGATAACGTTTACACTTAATTCGCAAATTTCATAACTAGTTTGTTTAAGGTACTCATGTCCAAACGTTCATACAAATATAAAATAAATAGATGATTAAAATAAAACATAAAAACTATGTCGAGCAAAATTCATTCGAGTCATTCCAATGGTATATTATTAACTACAAAAAAAATAAGTTATTAAAATTAATGTATTTTTCATATTTTTCGTTAAATTTATACTGTAGTGTAATTTTTCCGAGATTTTTGATCGTTTGTGCAATGAAATTTTTTCTTTCAGTCATTAGTTTTGCGTTAAGTATACCCACCAGTTGATGACATTTTTATAAATACGGAAATATATTTCTTTTAATTACTACTTTCAAAGAACACACCATTTTGTGTAGTAGATTTTTCAGATAAACACAATAATTACAAGCTAACTTTTTTCCATGCGTCATTGCGAACGAAATTCGCTGAGTCGCTGAAAGCCCGCTATAAAACTAAAGAACAAGACTCAAGAAAATTAACAAAAAAGTTACTGCTGCCAGTAACTTAGTAGACACATGCCAAATTAAAAAAAGATGTAGTCAATATATCCACGAACACAAAACCAAATATACAAGTTACAAAACAAAGTGTTCAAAAATTATGAACATTATTATTTTTTTTTTTTTTTGCATTTATTAGTGGCAGGTAAAGTTTTTGTGTTTGACGGACAATTTTGAATCAGTAATACTGCAGCCAATTATATTTTGTTCAAGAAAAAACACATTTCAAATATCAATAATTTGGCAGGTAAGATAAAGCAGATAAATTAATCAATTTCATTTGATTTTGCTTTAAAATAGTGTAATGTGTTAGTATTATTTATCTATGAATGTTTCTCTAAACAACCATGCCAGTTTTTGTTTCGTCTAGGTATTTTGTCTAGTTTCCTTGATAATTGAATGACATATTAAAACGCCACAAGTGTGTTGCCTGTCGTAGTATTGTAAGTAGTTGTGTACAGAGCTAAGATAGGTAAGCTTAATTTTTCAAGTAGCACTGTCATCTTAAAGTAGGTCAACTAACTTCACAGAGACTATAAAAGTTATGTTTCTTTAACATTTGTAACACAGCGTCTAAGATATTTCACATCAGCCTGAAATGTACAAGCCTACAATTTTTTAAATGTTTAATTCTGCTGAACATTAAATAATATCAGCCAATTATACTAAGCAATATTCTGTAAATTTTAAAATTTTAGCAAAATTCAATGCAAACACTACACGACATGGATGTAAAGAAACACAGGCGCAAATATACGCACAAACATAAAGGTAGCGATGGAGTTCCATTCGAGAAACTTAACAGTAGCATGTCTGTCAAACCAATACAAAATGGTTTTCCTTCCGCTGAGAATAAGTTCAACAAAATAGAAAATAACCCGCCGCAGATACGATGTCCGAAAATGACTTGTTCAATGCTCATACAAGCTCGAATATTTTCGTAATTACTTTAAATTCCTCTAAAAGTGTAACGTCGTTACATATTTTGTGGCTGCTTTAATATAACAATATTCACTGTCAAAATACAACACGTCATAACATTGTACATTAAAAATTTAGTCGTCGTTACTCACCGCAAATATCTGAAAAAGTAAAAGCTGAGGATGTTGAAAGAAGGGTGTTTCTCAACATGATTTAAAAATGTGTAGGATAGAAGCAAACCGCCGAGCAGGAAAAACGAGTCAGTGGACAGACTTCCATTCAGTAACACCATCAGCGAATTATCATAGGCAATCTGAAACAAGAACAACATCGTAAGGCACGTAATTTGCAGATACTATGAATCTACTGTAATTGAGTCGTGTAGGATGTACGTCAAGCAACTCACCCAGAAATAATCAATTATTACAGAGTTAACATTAAACTAAATAATTTTGGCGTACACTATTATAGCACTTCAGCTGCAATGACTGTGTCCGAAATATTTCGCACAATCATTCTCCAACCACGCTGAAACATTTACAATAAATCACAACGTTATAATTGTATTTCCAGCGTCAGCGTTCGTTATGGTACCGTGAGCTGGGGTGACTTTCGGACACTTTAGTAATATATTTATTTTCAGGAAATATTAGTGAAATGTCATGTGAGTTTTTATTATTTGTAATTTTTCGCTATTAAATATCCTAAATATTGGGGTTTCCGTATATGCGAAAAATATTTTTTCAAAATGTCCCTAAGTCACTCCGCGTGTCGAAAGTGACCTCCGCTTACGGTACGTATGAAAAATACATTTTGGCATCAAAATAACCAGTAACTACCTATATCATTCATTGTCTATTGTATTTAAAGATTCCAAGTTTTTAGCCACATGTCGTTCAAAATTTATAATTTTGTGAAATCTGTATTATTTCTCGAGTAACTTGGGTACTTTATTTTAAATGGTCACTTTTTGCCCAGGTTACATATATTATCGTTGGCTAAATCAATATTTTCCCTGGATGTACACTACTGAGATGTAGCGAGGGCTCAATATTTTGGGAGCAAGGTTACCCTAAAAACAAATAATTTGTTTGCAAATTTATCAGAAATAATTTTGACAAAATTGAACACAAACAGCAGCATGTGTGTCGTGATTTACGTAAAATAATTTCAATGCTTAAGTTTGTCTTTTATAAAAAAATTCTTTAAATTGTATTGAAGCCCCTGTCCCTCCATCCAAGGAGGTTGGTGGTTCAACCCCTCCCCGCCTCCGACCACGAAGAAGTGTGAAAAATCTTTGAACAATTGTTAATTTTCTGTAAGTTAATATCACAGTTTCACTTCCACTAGTAGCGTAAATCTAACACCTTTAAGGTATACTGTACGATTGAGTTTCGTACAGCGGTGATTTTTTTTTCTGAGAACAAGTGAGAATTGCCAACTGAACATATGCGTCACGTTTCAGATGCGTCCCCGTCAGAACATCATAGGCTGTTCACGGTAAAGTGTGCTGTTATAAAGGCCCATTTATATCAACAAGTGACGGAAAGACTGTCATCAGCAGAACGGAAAAATATGGAAAGGCCTTAGATAAAAAAACTCATGTTACCGTGACCAACCTATGGCTGCGCTGATACTTCGGTGGGTATGACCAGAGCCCTGTCACGGTAAAGGGATAAACAAAACACTTTAATTACGATGAGGCCGGGTTCTACCAACATAATAGAAAAGTATTACATCGGTATGAATAAATAACAAAAACACAATGTTGTACTAAGTTTAATAATAAAATATGAATGACACATTGAAAATGTAAAACAATACAGATGTGAAATTTTCATTTTGAAAATCGGTCATATGTAAATGTATTTGTTGCGCTGTCAATCAATTTCATTTCTGGGCACATTTTCTAGGTTTTTAAAAACGTCTTTGAAATTGTAAATGTGAAATGTGTACCACCGTCTAATAATTGAAAATTAAAAGATTAAGGAAATATTGACTTTAAAGTTATTTTTAATTTATTTTAAAATAGCTTGTACGAAAAACTTAAGGAAAATTTGATCACAATCAACGTAAATTCATTTGAAAAAAAAAATGTGATTTTGATATTAGTAAATAGATACTAGTTCCCGCTTGGAAATCTGTCTCTATGGATGTAATATTAGTAGACTGAAAATTAACATTGCGTGAAGTTCTTAATGCTACTTAATTTACTCTGAGGGTACGACAATCGGCTGAGGCCACTCACGTGCCACACATCCAGCTTGTTGATCAGCGGCAACCTGCGGACGAAGAGGAACTTGTGCAGGAAGATGATCCAGGTCATGCTGATCACTCGTATGCCGTTAAGGCAAGTCATCGTGCCGTCGCGGACACCCGCGTCGTTAAGTTTCTTGCAGTTTGAGCGTAGCGAGAAGGCGATCAATATCTTCCCGAGACCTGCAACAGGTAGGAAGGTATAAGTACAATGGGGAGGCTATCTAGGTGGACGTATTTGGCGGGAAGTGAAGAGATTTTGGTCAGCACTTAAAATCTTGATCTTTAGTGCTGGTGAGGTGTGACATGTTATGAGTATGAATAGGCACCGGAATGAAGTGGTGGGGGAAACGGGAGATCCCCGAAAAAATCCGCCGAAATCATCCTGCACGATTCCCCTTGCGAAAATCCGGTGACCGAACCCAGTGGGAATCGAACCCGGATCGTTTGTATTTTGTGGCTTAAAGGCCTAAAAGTGCAAATCACTAAGAGCGACACAACATGTGTATCGCGCCTTACCATAGCCTCTAGGCGCAAGTCATTGGACAGGCGTGCAGTCTTCTCGCCGATAAATCGTGCTATTATGAGACATTCAGACGTGACCCTATCATTTTATGAAGTTATATTTAAGGTCAATGTTATTGCACACGCTTATATATTTTTAAAGATTCTTCACCGAAATTGTCATACCTAAAATGAGCCTCGAATTTATATATTTTTTTTATAGAGCGAGGTGGCGCAACAGTAAAACGTTGGACTCGCAAGCGGGAGGTCCCCAGTTCCATTCTGGTTTTTCACGGTTTCCCGAAATCACCCCAGGCGAATACTGGGATATATCCTTACCGTAAGCCATGACCGCCTCCTCTCTCAGTTCCTGCATTTGTGTGTGGGTTTTTAAAACCGTTTCTAATGACCTCGCTGTCGATGAGACATGAAGTCCAATTTTAAAAAAAAATGCGTCGATTTTCCTAAATTTGGTTGAGAGAAAATACTCTTTAAAGATTACTGGATGACCTGATTGTTATTTCTAAGAAGACATTACTCGCGCACTTTAAAAAGTTTTCGAATAAAATTCAGTTGGTTGGGACCCTGGTTTTTTGCGAAAAGAATTTTGCCCCACTTTGTTTCAGTGCCTTACGTGCACATATGCAGTTCTGCTTCGTGGTCAGTGATTGGATATTTTAACTCTTTCGAGCCTAGGGAATCTACCGGCAAATCACAGCCGCGAGGTGTTGCAGAGACTTTATTGTAATTGGCTCAGACAAATGATATCCACTACACGCTGCCAATAATCATGAAGCAGAATTGCAGATGTGCACGTAAGCCACTGAAACAAAGTGGGGCAAAATTCCTTTCGCGAAAAACCAGGGTCCCTATCAATTGGCGAAGCTCTGCTCAATACTCAGCGACCTGATTAGGCAGCCAACTTAAGTAAAGGGCGTCGTCTACCCGCGCGTGAGAGGCTCAAAAGCGACGGAGCAGTAAGGTCTACCTTGAAGCGCGCATCAAATGCCGCTTCGCCTCAACAAGCCAAGCGCTGAACTAACGTGCAAGGTTCCCGCCGAACGGTTTTTACTATGGGACATTAAGAGGTGACTATATAATTTTATTGATGGAAAATCTGCAACTATAGTTAGGGCCACGATTTTGTCGCGAAAAGATTCTTGCCCCACTTTGTTTCAGTGTGTCTCGTGCACATCGGTAGCTATGCTTCATGGTTATTGGCAGCGTGTCTTTGTTTAGACACGTTTCTCATTTGACTGCACCAATCAGAATAAGATTTTTGTGTCTTTGTACGTCTGTAATTTGCCAAGGTAAATGAGAGTAAAATTATCCAACTACGGGCGATGTAGCAGACCTGTAGACGTGCACATTTCGCATCGAAACCAAATGTTGCAAAAATCTTTTCACCATAAAATCGTGGCTCTAACTATAGTTCATTCGCCGAGAAGTGATAGTTGTAGTTTGTAAACAAGAGTGCGTGATACTAGTATAAGCTGTAAGGGATATACAAGCTACTAACCAGCGCGCGCTGCTCTGACGATAGTTGAAATGGCGACTGGTCAAGCGAGTGTCCGTATTGTTTTCTGATAACGTTTTAATCAAACAGAAACGTCAGCTGTATAAGTGTTTCACTGTTACAGTCGAACATAAGTAAACATATGTACGCCCAACTAGGGCTATTATGTACTGTCTATTCACCTATCGTTCGTAGATCGTGATACATACACTGCAAGTTTGGCAACACGTGCAACATGAATTATATCTATTTGGGCCAGAACTAATAGTTTCGTTGCTGCGAAGAATAGGTAGTACAAGTTGTCTGACGTTAGTATTTCTTGAAGAAGCTATACACGCTGTGGCTCCAGATAACGGGAATAAGTATGTCCCATTCGTCGAAAATGTTGAAATTATAATGTGGCCACTGAATAACATTGTGGAGGAGAAGGAGGAGGCTTTCATAATAACCTACATGACGACAGTTCTACGTCATCTTAACGAACCGTTATATATTTACATGTTTACTATATTTTTCTACTGCGGTGTGCAATATGAAGATTTCATTTTAATTCCCTGTATACCGTTATTGTTAAATAATCGTTACTTTATTTTATATTGTTCGTTGTTTCACATGTTATTGTTAACGTACATGAATAGTAACATTATGTGTGTCAATACTAGTAGCGATTATTTTACATTTCTTCCTAGCTAATTGGTATGACATTGTCGTCTATCTGAGAAATAGGATTTTATGCCCGGATTTCTGCATTGTGTATCGTGCTGGACGATGTCGCTGTTCAAAGAGATTTCTCGGGGTTCTTCATACCTATCTCATTCACACTCATAGGTTCCCACGACTTTATGTGTTCATACTCGTCTAAATGCCCCCAATTTGTGCATGGTATTTTACGTTCAATACCTGTCTGCTACTACACGTGGCAAACATTCCAAACACCCCTGATTACAAGCTGAAATCACGTTAAACACTGCGTGTTTCCATTGACAGACCTTACCTTCGATCACGTGCATTGCTTCGCGCGCTCTCGCTTCAACGCGAATAGACTGTAAGTTCAGTACAGGTTGCAATCTGAGATTTACATACATCCTGTTAGAACATTTTTAAGTACGGAAGTCTGAAAAGGCTGTTTTTAGCCATGTTGGAGGGCTTGTAAAAAGTGTTTTTAATTAGCGTGACGTCTTAACAATTAGGTTCCGACCTTGTCTGAAGTTTGTTTTCTTTTCGTACGTTGGCACAATTGGCACACGTGGAATATATTCGTAGACAAAATCTGTTTACGAGCACACTGCAACTCAATTCAAGCGTGGGATAGGCGGTCACCTTAATGTTTTGTCATCAGCGAGGACATTAAATACGGAACAAGTGATTTGGCGAATTATCAACAATAAGGTAATAAATATATCATGGCCGATAGTGAGTAATGATCCCAATATTACCTTCCTTAATTTCTGAAAACCATATAATACCGAAACAAGGTTAGCCTGACCGGGACTGAACCCGTGTACTCCCGAACGTAAGAATATAGTGTTACAGCGCGGAATATTGCTCGATGTCTGAAAAAGAACCTGTCTATTTGATTTAATAAAGTGTCAGCTCTCGTAACGTTTACTGCACGAAAAAAAAAATTGAATTTCAACTTGTGTTTTGTGTCTTTACGTCGCATTATGAAATAACAGAATGCCTAAATAAAACGGCGCCTCCGAATGAGACCTGAATATTTTAAATGCAAACTAGCTGCTTACAAATTCACCCATACCAGGTATAACACAAGAACCGTCAGCAGAATAGCCTTCATGATCAAGGACTTGCAGCTTTATTATCTATACACTAAGAGAAACTATTAGACCTGGTGGAATTGCCTTTTGTTAACACCGTCCGAATACAAGACAATTATTTACATCAATGATTTTAATGCCCACATGTAATGCACCGTCGTAGCTACATATTTTTATGCCGGGTAAGTATTTTTGGATTTACCACCATTTTAACACCCACAGATATGTATATATTTTTTATTTAAATTTTTGTACTCATGAAAGCAAATGTTGATTACAACCTTATTGAGTAATTTTTTTTTAAAATATTTGATAGTACAAAATCAAAATATATCTACAAATGAAACATTTTAAACTAACAAATGTAATCTTAAATAAAGAAATATCTAAGATAAAAAATTTTCATTGCTTTATAATGTGTATCTGAAGAAAAAATGTTAAGCTATAATAAATCTAAGAATGTTTACTTACCGTTCGTCTTTTTGCTGCTGTTGTTTCGAGTATTCAAGTACACGTCGTAAGCTGTGGCAACGGCCAGCAATATAATCACAGCTGCCAGGAAAATGCTGAAATGTAACAATAGTCTCTACATTTAAATGTTATTCGAAACTAGTGACTTTACAGATATAGTTATAACCATCCTTATCCAAAAAGTACATTTTAGGGTATTCATATTAAACGGAGGAACGAAGTCATCTTGACTCATTCGTAAAGAGACTACGTCCCAAGTGGCAAATGTTTGATCCCAGAGTATTTATCTACCCTGTTTCACATTTAAACGTTAGTGTCCGCAGGTAGCCGGAATTACATTGTTGCTGACAATAAGCTTCTGCTTTTCAAGAAACCCACAACATCTGCTACTCGCAGTCGTCGAGAGAACCGGATTGAATTCACACTAATGAAATTTTAAATGATAGGGAATAAGGCCTCAGAAAAATTAGTGATATTTCGTGTACAAAGATATTAGGCAACGTTGTGGAGCGGAAGGGGTGTACTTTCAAGGTGTTCTTACTTCATCTCGTATTCTTCCTCTGTTGGTTCTCCATCCCACCTCATCGGTCTATATTCTTCGTCAGTAAAATACACAAGACTACAGAGACCAACTGCTTTTTCTGTCCTTTTAAGAGTATTTTTTTAATAATTCATATGTGTGTATATATGTATATAATTGAACTGCTTTGATTATTCTCATCGTAACCAACGTTCCTGCTCCGTATTTGTATACGTTGTCAAGAATGATGACACTGAACTGGACCATATAGAAAAGAAGCAACATTGTGAAGTTATTTGAAACATAAATGCATTCCTTCCTTTCCAAGTACTCTCTGTAGTTTGTATATCAGAAATGTAAAACGAGGTTGGATGCCACTAATTAGTATTTTGGTACTTGCAACTGTAAACATGTTTGAAGGCAGCCAAATAAATTAAAGAAATCGATCAATCAAATATTTGGTGGAAAGGGAATTTTCTTTATTGGACAGAAGGGTTTCTTTAAGTTAAATATGAACTCAGACTTTTAAAAAAATCAGTTTTGAAACATTTGGTTTTTATTCAACCAAGGAAAGTATATCAGACCAAGTTCATATTTTCAGCTTTATAAAACACATTGCTAGCATTTGTACCGGTGTACTACAACACATTGCTAGCATTTGTACCGGTGTACTACAGTTACCCTTTGCCAGGAGACAGTAATATATAAAATTGCACATAATTAAAATCAGGCACTTTATACACCTTGCTTTCAAAAGTGACCGGTGTGAATACTGTAACCGTGCAAATAAGAAAGAACTGAAAAGACCGCGGAAAATAAATACTGGCCGGCAGATGGGTTAGTTTAAAATAGGTATTTCGTTTAATCAGCAAAACAAATTTTGGTGCGACCTATAATTTATTCATGTCAACATTTTTGGTTGATAAAGTACCTATTGGTTTGGCCGTATGCAAACTTATAAACAATCAAGTGAGGTCAAAACGCGTTCACTCTGCACGGGAGTAGGTTTTAGAGAAATAAGTAGAAAGTATGTTTTCGTTTTTTTTGTCTGAGAAGTGGTCATTGTGCGATTAATGGGAACCTGATAATTGACACTAAATTTATTTTTAACATCAATATAAAGAATAAAATCACTTTATGTAAAGAAGCTATACTCTAAATAGTGTCTGAACTATGAAAGGAAAACTAATTTATATTATTTTTAATTTTAATTTTAAAGTTTATTTTCAGGGCAGCGTTTCTCCCACTGAATTTACTTAGCGGACAATTTGAAAACATATTTCCAACTGACTTATTCCACAAGCTATCGCCGTGCAGAATTGAATCACTCCGTCCTGACTTATCATGTGTAATCCTGCCTAAAATAAAGTTTTGTCATAGTGTCAGTACTGACAGGAAAGCGCGGTCGACGGCGGAAAGCGGCGCAGGCGTGACGTCGCTGCAGTCGTGCGGTCCGACGTGAACCTTAGTCCGGGACTCGACTGAGCTAAGCCGCCCCTGCAAGCTCGTCTCGACCTCCTCCGCCGAGCACGAGGAAGGTACGCACAGCCCCCAGATCAGAGTGTTGTCCATGAACTTCCACTGCAAGTCCTGCGTCACAAACACACACACAGCGGTAAGTTGAAGAATCTTACACAAGGACCACTTCCATGTACACATGGGTGTACACCTTGTTCAAACCCGCTTGCACAGTGTGGCTGGTCGACATGTACGCAAGTAACGTGTATGTTAATTAAATCGCTTAGAGAAGGTTGTAATTTTCATGCACCTTCTTATGGAAGTCGTTTGTTTAGGTTTGTATTTGCCACTTACATGTCCATTAATTTATTCTGGCATTATTTGAGAGTAGAAAACAAACTGAAAATTTGTATAGTCACAACCCCAAAAAAGAGCCTCCACATTTCCGAATCTCTTGATAAAGAGGGACATTCAGGAAAGCATTATATTATTACTGTGTGTACATTCACGGAACTAGTACACGAAAAGGTGTACAACGTCTTGTTCACCTTTAGGTGATCACGTTGGTGTACAAGAACGTGGCCTTTGTGTATCAGGATTAAGGTATCTGGTCCACACGTCTCGTCGACGGCGAGGTCATTAGAGACGGTGACATGCAAACTGACTCAATGGCAGGAACTGGGAAAGAAATCTGTTATTGCCTTTCTTTAATAACTATCCCAGCTTCAACCTGGAGCTATTTCGAGAAACTATGGTAAATCAAAATCAGGATGGCCGGAGACTGGGAGCTAACCCGTATCTTCCAGAATGCGAGCCCGATGAGTTAAAATCTTTGCACCATCTTGCTCGGTCACACACAACGTACCAGTAACAAATATATCCCGTACTCTTATCCTTTACTATGGTTATTTCTACTTCAGGACAATAAGATCACGTAAATCTCTGTGGTCAAGTTTAACAAGGGATAACTTCCGCTGTTTGTTGTGATGATGTAATTGGTGTAACTTACGCTAGTGCTTAAGGACAAAATTTGGGTATAAAACAAAACATTGCCGAAGACACTCGTATGCAATGCCAGCACAAATTTAACCCCTTCCGACACCAGAAAAAAATAGAATCTGAAACTGTCCCTTACAAAAAATAACACAAAGTTTCTTAAAACTGTGGTAGATTCATCCTTCACGTGGCCTTAAGACCAGGACACTTATAAACTCTGTCCATTTAGTCCGTTAATGACCAATTTGGATCGTGATTCAACCGTTTACCCAACCATGGATTAGTGGTAGTTTAAATTGCTGTAATAGGAATAAGGAAAAATATTTGATTTTGTTTATGGACTAGCAGCTGAGAACAACCTTGAAACTGCAATGTTGATTTTTAAAATCTGTGCTGTATTTTGCCTAAAGCTTTATTCTTTAATATTCTATTCAGTTTAGTTTTATTGCGTTTGGAATTTCGTAATTTGTACTGCAATTTTTATTTCAAAAATTAATGTGTATGTTTCGGGGTTATTCAGCAATTATGAACATTTCGAATGACACTATACAACATATAGTTTATTGTTACAACATAAACTACATATTCTTGGTGTAGGCCTACCTGTTATTTCTTTTTACTGAACATTCACATTTCCGTCTTTAGTATTTTGACTTATAGATGATTTAATTGCAATTTTTCTTTCAGGACGGCAGTCGATAGCATATATTATTTTTACGTTTACTAATTACACTTATTTTATTCTGCAGAATATGAATATTTAGTAATTGCTGGCTTTAAAACTACAACTCACGGTATTCATCATGACTCTGAGAGCCTTCCAATTCTGATCTCCGTCTTGAGGAGCGAACTTGATGGAGGCGGTGCAGTGCCGCCCCCGGAAGCCGCCCCCGACCGCCTCCAGGCACTCGTCGTATTGGCCGTAGTTGATGAGGTTGCCTGTTCCCAGTCCGCTGTGCAGCTTGGCTGACGAGTCGAACACTAGGATCACAGCACCACACCATACTGTACATCTCCTTGCTCAGACTTCTCACACCCAGCCGTCAAGAAACTCACCGGTGTGTAGGGATCAAGAAGGCATGGTACATAATTCAGCGCTTAAAGCATCGGTTTATAATTGCACGTTTCTCCAACCCAGTTTACAAAAATTATTAAAAAAAAAAAAAAAAAAAGGCAACCTTAGACAATAGGTTTGACCACCTTTCTGAGCAAAAATTTTTCTCTAGTAACATATTTCTGAATAACAATCTCTGACGCCGAATTTAATGGTGACCCGACAGATTACACGTAACAAATGCATTATTCTAGGTAAATTCTTACTCACAAAGTTGCCAAATATCAATATCTAAGGATGTTATTGTGTAGGTTTTCCATACTGACTTTAAAAAAGGGTAGAGTTCAAATGGCGTTTTAAGCTATTATTTATCTACCGCACAGGGTACTTAAGACCCCATTCCAGACCTGACCACATTCCTTTGCAGGGTCATGAGATTATACATGTTAATGGATGGCTCTTAGTTCATTTTAGCACCGAGTCTTGAAATAAGGAAGAAACTCGAGGCTGAGGGGACAATCAGGTAGCCGTAAAGGTTTGGAGGGGGGGAGCGGCGGAGATGTCCAACTGCCAGCGGAAGAGAGCTC
>PNEQ01029273.1:0-16260 GCA_003012365.1 Medauroidea extradentata | reverse complement strand
TTCTCAGAAATTATGTTTAAGTGTAATTTTAAGCATGAAAAAGGCCACTATGTTTGAACATATATATTGTATCTACTGTTATTTAAGGAATGCCAAAGACTAAATTAAATATAAAAATTAACACTATAAAAATGTAATGAACTTATTTTATTTGTTAGTTTTTCAAATTCTATTTACAAATTTTGAACATCTTTTCCAACTTTTTCCAATTATATTCTTCATTTCCATATTAACCGAAAATTGTTAATTGTAAATCTTGTAATTTTGAAAAATAGTTATGAACATTTTCTATTAAAGAAACAAGTATTTTATTCATAAAATATGGCTGATCACAACCTTTTTCTTTTCTAATCATAAGATTAGTCATACTACAAGGAACAAGACTCATTTTCATTTATAAAAAAAATTTAAGTACAAATGAATTTTTTTCTATATAAATAGAAAGAGAAAAAATGGAAGCAACACTAAATTTTCTAAATGGGAAAAGAGAAGTTACAAAATTGTCTGAACTTGTAATTGACAAACCATACTTAATAAATAAAGCAAAAGTAATTGAAACAAAATTTAGTTGTCAAGTGCTATTAGAAATAGAAGGTGATTTAAAAGTGTTTTTACCTGACAGACATGTACAAAAATTTAATAATAAAGTTTCAGAAGATGTTAACAGTGGATCTGTAACTATCATATATGAAGGAATGAAAAACTTAGGTCTTGAAAAGAAATTTCATTCCATCAGGTTTGAAGAAAAATGCAATTTATACAATTAATATGTTTGTTATGTCAACTATTTATTTTCTAATATTTTTTTTATGTTTTATAAGCCTATTAAATTTTATTTGTTATAAATGAACACTGAAATGAATGGTCAACACATAACTCAACAAAGAAGAAGAAGAAATAGAAATGCTTCTTCTGAAAATGCTTGGGATATATTTAAATTTCAAAATGGTATTTATAAAAGACCAAGTAGAAAAGTTCCTGAAACACAGGTTAAATGTAATGTTTGTGAAAAATATTACAAACCATCCTGTGAAGAAAAGCATTTAGCAACTAAGCAACATGAAGATAACGTGACACATATTTGTGAAACATGTGATGCTGAATTCAAACAAAAAAATGTAAAAATTCTTGAAAAAAGTAGAATACATAAAGGTCTTCCTCAATTAGTTAAAAAAGATTAACTGAAAAATAAACCAAAAAGTAAACGTGAAAATGTTATGGCAAAATGTGAAATTTGTGGAAAAGAATATGATACATTTTATAAAAAAAAAATCACGAGAGAGGCAAAAAACACAAGGAAGCAGTAAATAACATAATTAAAATTGAAGAATCTAAAGAATATGAAATATTTGAAATAGAAGAATCATTTGAAGGAAGATTAAAAACTTATGTCATTAATCCTATAGTTAATGAAATAGATCCATCAATATTTCTTGATGGTGTAAAACAAATTGTAATACCTAAAATAAAGGAGCAACTTCTGGAATACAATTTAAAAGTAAACTTATGATTTTCCGTTCAGTACACAAGAGGGGAATTATATGATTTTGAACAGCATGATTCATTGTTTAAAACTAAAAATTAAATTATTTTAAAAACAACTGATTTAGATGAATATTATGAAAGTGCTAGTTATAAATTACTAAGAGAAATGTCGGAATTTCAAGGAAAATGATCGCAACGGGTGTTAAATAAAATATTAAATCTAGAGTTAAGAATCAATAAGTACAATCCATTGAAAGGTGCATCATACGTTCTTCTCCCACAAAAAATTAAAGATAAACAAGCAGTTATAAATGTTAAAAATAATGATCAAAAATGTTTCATATGGTGTATTTTATCAACATTATATCCGTAAAAACAAATCCAGATAAGAGTTACAAATTATCAACAATTTGAAAATGAATTAAATAATGCATTAAACGGTTTAGAATTTCCAATGAAATTAGATAAAATTCCAACATTTGAAAAGAGAACTGGAATTTCAATTAATGTTTATGCATATGAAGAAAACCAAAAAGATGACAAAATTTACTATGCATTTTACCCACCAAGTATTACAAAAATAACACAGACAAACACATAAATCTTCTATACATCAAAAATGATAATAATGATCACTATTGTTGGATACGAAGTCTTTCTCGACTTGCAGGACCACAACTTTAAAAAAATACCAGAAAGAAATTTCTTTGTGATGTAGAGTTACCAGACGAAAGAAATAATAAAATACAATTTACAAATTTAAAACATTCTTTGAAAGTACCTTTTGCTATTTATGCAAATTTTGAATGTTTATTAAACAAAATGGATACTTATGAACCAAATCCTGAAAAATCATACACAAAAAATTATCAAAAACATGAACTTATTATGGCAATTACAAACCACCAGTATTTTATAAAGGGAAAGCTGCATCAAGTGTTTTTCTAAAACCGTTAATGGAAGAATCTAAGAAAATTAAAGAAATCTACAAAAAAGTGGAACCAATGATCCTACTAACTGACAAAGAACTAAATAAATATAAAGCAGCAACACATTGTCATATTTGTGAAAAACCTTTTAATGAAGAAGATGAACGTGTAAAAGAACATTTGCCACTTAACTGGAAAATTTAGATGAGCTGCTCATAACAAATGTTATTTAAACTATCAAAATCCAAATTTTGTTCCTGTTTACATTCAATATTTATCTGGATACGATACTCATATATTTATTTAAGACTTTGGAAAAATTTGTAAATTAAAATATAACTGATTTAATTCCAAACAATGAAGAAAAATATATTTCTTTTACAAAAAATGTATCTGATGGAGTTAATTTAAGATTTATTGATACATTTAAATTTATGGCTTCCAATTTAGATTCACTTTCTAAAAATCTTCTAAAAGAACAATTTAGAGAAACTTCAAAATATTTTTCAGAAGAACAAATGAATTTAGTTATTAAAAAAGGTGTTTATCCATACGATTATATGGACTGTGAAGAAAGATTTAACAAAACAGCATTATCATGTAAAGAACACATTTACAATAACTTAAATAAAACTGATATTTCTGATAAAGATTACGAATTCGCTCAAAAAGTTTGGAACACTTTTAACATTAAAAATCTTGGAGAATATACAGAATTATACAACAAAAGTGATGTATTAACATTATCAGATATATTTGAAAACTTTAGAGATGTTTGTATAAAAACTTATAAATTATATCCTTCTTGGTATTTTACTGCACCAGGTTTAGCATGGGATGCAATGTTAAAACATATAAAATCGAACTAGAACTGTTAACTGATTATGACCAAACAATGATTGAAAAGGGAATAAGAGGTGGAATTTCACAACGTTGTAAAAGATATGCAAAAGCAAATAATAAATATATGGAAAATTGTAATCCAGAAGTTGAAAATTCATATTTAGAATACTTAGATGCAAATAATTTATATGGTTGGGCAATGTCTCAATATTTGCAATACAGTAGTTTCAAATGGGTAAATTGTAAACTTAATGATGAAAAATATTGGAATATATATATCACATGTAACAAATGATTCAAGCTATGATTACAATTCAGAAGTTGATAAAGAATACCCAAAAGAATTACATGATTTACATAAAGATATTCCATTAGCACCAGAAAATAAAAAACCTTAAAACTCAAAAAGAAACAAGTTATATTAACAACATTAAGTGATAAAGAAAAGTATGTTTTACATTATGTAAATCTTAAACAGTATCTATCTCTATGAATGCAACAGAAAAAAGTACACAGAGTTTTAAAATTTAAACAATCAACTGGTTGGGTTCATACACTGATTTAAATACACAAACGAGAATAAATGCTACAAATAATTTTGAAAAAGATTTCTATAAATTAATGAATAATTCAGTCTTTGGAAAAACTACGGAAAATATTAGAAATAGAGTTGATATTTGATTATGTACAAATTCTAAACAAGTTGAAAAGTTATTTGCAAAACCTATTTTTAAAGATAGAACTATATTTAGAAAAAATCTAGCTGCAGTTCATATGAATAAAACAAAATTATGTTTCAATATACAAATATATGTTGGAATGAGTATATTAGATTTATCAAAAACTTTAACGCATGATTTTCATTACAATATTATGAAATCTAAGTATGGAGAAAATATTGAATTGTGTTATCAAGATAGGCAGTTACATATATTATATAAAAACAGAAGATATTTACGAAGATATGAAATAAATGATTCAACATTTTGATACTTCAGATTACGAAAAAAAAAAAAAATAGAAATTTAGCATTCCACAAATAAATAAAGTTATTGGTAAAATGAAAGATGAAAATAATGGAAAAATAATGGAAGAATTCATTGGATTAAAATCTAAAATGTATGCTATAAATGTTGAAGGTGATGTAAAGAAAAGAGCAAAAGGAACTAAAACTGGTGTTGTAAAAATTAAATAACATTTGAAGATTATAAAAATTGCTTGTTCGAGAAAGAAATATTGTAGAAAAATATGACTCTTATAAGAAGTAAGAAACATGAAATGCTATCAGTTGAATCTAGAAAAAGAGCATTTAGCCCAGAAGACGATAAAATATATTCTTGAAAATGGAATTGATACATTGCCTTGGGATCATTATCAAATTAAAAAATGTTAAATATCTAACTTATTAATATTCTATATAAATATATAAAACATGTTTCATTCAGTCGTGGTTACACTCTTTATTATAACATCTTTTGCAAGAAGTGAAAATGAAACATTAAATGTAACAAAATATTTAAATAACTTTGGATACATGAATATAGAAGAACAAGAAATCATAAAAGTTAATTCGTCTATTGTCTCAAATGCTGTTAGACTATTTCAAGAACATCACAACATTAAAATTACTGGAGAAATAATTAATGAAACATTATCATTAACCAAAACTTCAAGATGTGGCGTATCAGACTGAAGTAGTAGAATTTTCTACTGCTGTTACCAAATGGACAATAGACACTATTAAATGGTATTATGTATTAGCTAGTCCAAGAATTATTAAGTTGACTCAAGCTGCTTTTTAAATATGGGGAAAGCATACTAATATCAATTTTCAACAAGATTCGTGAAATCCTAATATAATAATATCAAACAAACGGGAACACACACATTTCAAAATTCTCATCAAGTTTGTTCCTACAAATTAGATGTAAGAAGTGGAATACTTGGTCATGCATATTACCCAAAATCAGACAATTCACTAGTTGAAATTCATATTGATGCTGAAGAAGATTGGTATTTTATAACGAAGACAGATCTGATGAAAAAATAAATTTTCTTAGTGTGATATTACAAGAAATTGGACATGCTTTAGGAATACATCATTTGAATGTTTATGAATATATTATACAGTGAACCCTCGATAACTCAGACCTCGATGTCCCGGACTTCGGATAACTCGGACAGAATTTCGAAAAACTAAATTAATTTTAATTAAATTATTTTTTGGTCAAAAATCATAAGAAAATTGTGTCTGCCTCATTTAAATCAATCACGTTTTATTTAAAAACAGTATTAAGCTTTAATAGCAGTTGTTCATCACTATGTAGCCTTTAATAATCTCACTGTAAAATATCTGGCTAGTTCCGTGTGATTAAATGTTGCTGGCGAGGCGCGCGAGTGGAAATGCAACTCAGCAGTCAGACCTCCCTTCTTTATCTGTCCTCCCACTTTGCCACGCGGGCCACACACGCACGTGCGTCTTAAATAAACATTTCAGTATGATGCTGGTGAATTGGACGGTAACTACAAGTCACAATGGCACCTAAAGGGGAATTTATTTTATTCTGGTATGTGCGATAAATTCAAGATTGCAAAACAATTTGTTCCGGACATCTAATAAAAATTAAAAGCCATTGGTTTGCATTGCAATGTAGGCAAGGTGGTGAGAGGGTTTTACGGCCCTTTAACGACATCTTACAAGCCGATGAGGGTGATGTGAGGTGAAAGAACAACACAACATCCATGCCCGAACAAGTATTCGAACCCAGGGCCTCTCGCATCGTAAACTGGCGCCTTACCCACTACGCTAGAGGCCGGCGCGATATCGAAAAAAAAAAACAGGGCTTAATAAATTATAACAAAAGGGGAGGGGGCAGAAGGAGGCTTTTGCCCCGGGCCGCACATTCTAGAGGGCCTCGCTTTTGAAAAAGTTAAACGGTTAAAATGAATGGGCTTTTATTGAGTTCCCGTTAATGTTGAGGTATCTGTGAAATTTATTTTAAGTGTAAAGTGTGTGTAAAGACGTCACTGATCTATGACGACGCAGCCAAGGTAAGATAGTATGGAGGGAGGCCTACAAGCGCATATTATCACTTCAACCACGGCAGTGACATCAACTACGGTAAAGAAAAAAAAAGAGGAAAGGTAGACTGAGATTTACGTGTCTTCTGCCTCGCATTCTAACAAAGAGGCCCTGGAAAAAAAAATTTCTCGTAGGAAACTAGCAGCTGGCTGCAGACACTGTAACATGCTGATGTAGAGCAATTTTTCACGTAAACATCTCGTGAGTTGCGTGTGGTCACGTGCGGTGTTTTTATTGCTGTTGAGACTGTACCTGTTGACCTTGACTACTTCCGCTCACTCTCTACCACCCTAGCTTATCTCACACACACAGGCGCACGCACAGACTGTCGCCAGCCAGACGAGAGAAGGGGGTGAGAACTTTTATTATGTGGTCGAAGGGTGCCATGGTGCCACCTTCTAGCACAGATAAAAAAAAGATCAGCCAGAAGTAGCATAAAAAATAAATAAAAAAGAATCTGCCGGCCCAGGTTGTTTGACATTCTTTCTTTTGTAGTTCTCCCGTTACAGCGATAATTTCCCCACTACCCCCTCCTGTAAACTGATACATACACAGCAGTATATATTGCCGCTTCTTTTGCTTGTAGAAATGATAGCGTACTTGTTTCCTCAAGTTTCTTGTGATTAATGACCGATTACCCCTACTCCCCGGACGCCCCTCGATAACACGGACAAATCGTAACTCGGACAGCTTCTCCCCCAATTTAGTCCGAGTTATCGAGGTTTCACTGTATATCCATTTTATTCCCCAGATCGAATAGATTTACAAACTGATGATATTTTTGCTACACAAAATCTTTATGGGAAACAAATTGTTAAGAATACACCACCACCCCAAGAAATTTATAAGTAAATGCAGTTGTTAATACACATTCTGGTAATACATTCATATTTTAAGATGAAGATGGAGATGAATGTTCATTTAGAAATAAAAATTATGGAAGAATTCCAAATTATTTTCCAAATTTGCCACGTAAGTTAGATTCTGCATTTAGATATACCAATGGTATGTTGTACTTTTTTAGAAATACAACTTACTATGCTGGTAAATTTGATCTTTCATTATTTAATATAAAATGTACTGCATACTTAAACCTTGTTAATCAGTATAAAAAGTTAGTGCAACAAATGAAGGATATTTCCATGAATTAAAAAAAATATTTATTATAATATCTTATAAAATTACTTTGGTGATTCTTTCACTTTTAACATCATATAGTCAATTTCTTAAGCTAACCAACAATACATTACATATTGTATTAGCTGGAATTGGTTTGTTTAAATCAACCATAAGTTTAATGTTGGTTGTATCCTTAACAATATAAGTTTTTCTATGTGAACAATCAATAACATAAATTGCTCTTTCAGACACAAATTTACTTGGGTTAAAGTACATTTCATTATTACGATAAATAGTATCTAGTTTAGTTCTTGAAATTCTAAAATCCTTATAAGCAACATACATTTTGTCATATATATTATTTTCAATATCTAAATTCCAGTTTTCTTTTGGAAACACTTCATTTCTTCCATTTTTAATAGAAATATTTCTAACATTGCAATGATCAAATAATGAACCATGCTTATCTTGACTAACATTTTCTTTTCTATTGGTTGGAAAACCAACAGTTACATAATCCGGCATATTGAGTTGAAGTGAATTAAATTAATCTTTAATATAAAATTTAAACGTATTGGAACCAGTTGGAACAACTTTTTCAAGACATTGCCAATAATTAAAAGAAATAGGAATTTTAGGATTTTTGTATGATTTAGCATTAATTTGATCGCCATAATTAGGTTGATATTCAACCACTGGCCATAGAATTTCCATCTTTTCAATAATAATTTTTCCAGGATCAGGAACAACATCAACAGTTACACTATCGGCTTTATATTTTCGTTGTCTATAGATACAAACATCATTAGAACTTCAAAGAAATGAAATTTTGTAACCACCTTTCCAATAAATGTCACTATATTATCTGACAAATCTATATAAGTATTTTAATGGATATGAAACTTCATTTAGTATATCTGCTCTAAAAGAAAAGAATTTATCAGCTCCATATCCCTTTTCAACCATAGATAACTGTAAATATGATGATTCTGAAAATGAGTTTAACAATGAATGCATCATAGTAGAAGTTACTCCAGAATAATTGATAGTTTCAATAATATTTCCATGTTTAAAAATTTCAATATTTGAAAATAAGTATAGCAAAAATCTCTCACAAAGATGAATAGTTAAAGCTTTTTCATAACCTTCATTATTATCACGCTTGGTCACCTTAAATAGAAAATTAACATAAGCTTCATTTGGATGAGAAAATGAATCACCAACAGGAATTTCAAAATTGATTTTCTTATTGTATTCATTTAAACTATTTCTTGTTTGATCAGCTGGAGGAAACGTTTTACGTTCATAACTTTCGAATATTTTCTCGCTCATTTATATAGAAGAAAATGTATTTTAAAAAAAGTTATTTTTTTCATACAACAATATTATTTTTATTTATCCACGAATTATAGCTGTTATCAAAACCTAACCATTTAACAAAAACTTTATCACCTTTCTTTCTTATAACTTTTTCAAACCAAGTAATCTTTATCATATTTTGTTTTCAATAATTCTTGTTCGTAAAAAGTGCCTTTAATGGATTAATTTTGTTAGTCCTTAATTCTATAGGTTATGGGATTTGTGTGTAATATATTGTACAAATTTCAAACACTTCTGTACACCAATTAGGCGTATAACCTTTTTCAAATAAATTTTTAGCTTCACTTACACAAACCATTTTCTCCAATAAAAATTTTGACGCAGTCAAAAGACTGCTTCGGCTGTTGCTTGCTTTAGTGATATTTCTACATAAGTCATACTTCTTTATTAAAATAGATGTTTCATTCTCTTTATTTACATCAATTGGTTTCATTCCAATTGTTCCATGAAAAATATTATATGCATTTATTAATTTTGGTAATATATCTTGTATTGTAAACATTTTCCACATTTTTTCTTTTAAAGTTCTATTAAATCTTTCCACAACACATTATTTATATTGTTATCAGTCATTAACCGCTTAAATATTTTGTTATAGAACCCTTCTCCATTATCAGTTTGTAGATGTTTAGGTTTACGAGAGTCTAGAATACTTTTAAATGCTAATGTTACATTTTCACCATTTTATCTGTAACTGGAATCGCCCAGGCAAATTTTGAAGAAGAAAAAAAAAAAAAAAAAAAGACAGTTAACAAATATTTATATCCTTTGTTAATTTTAGAAATACCTTTTAAAGAACCAGAATCCATTTCAACTAAATCAGCTTGCCAAAGATCATCAATTCCAAAAGATAAAACACTTCTTCCAAGGTAATTTTTCCTTGCAGGTTTATGAATTTCGTAAGCAATTTCTTCTTTAATTCCTTCGCTAATAAACATTGATTTTGTAATGCCACAAGATCTACAAATACATTTTAATAAATTTTTTCCATTCTTTGTTTGCTCATAAGATACGTTGTCACTCGATGTATGTCTTTTACATTTGAGACAATACACATTTATATTATTAACATTCATTTATTATGAACATTTAATTAAAGCATTTTGTTTATTATTGTTTGAATGTGAAATTTTACGTTTGAACGTGACGTTTTATACATTTTTTATTTTATACAAATGATAACGGAAACACAAGGTACAAATACAGTAATTTACTAAGAAGACTACAGTTGATTGAAAAATTTTAATATTTTAATAAACAACGTAAAGAAAGTAATGAAAAAAATAAGAAACAGGAACAACCTATAATTGATACTATAGAAAATCTTGGTAAACAAATATCAAAAGTTACAGATGAGAATAAGAATTTAATCAAAGAACTTGTTCCAGTTGCTGTTAACAATTTAGATTATACATGAACACCAGAAGAAACTTCTTTCGAAAGACGATTATTTGAAAAAGAACCTAAAATTTTGGGGATTGAACCGCTAAAAGCTTCTTATATTAATCTCAGTAAAGATAATTTGGCTTCATCAAATCAAGTAATCATAGATTACGATATTTCACAAAAACTTAATGTTATTAATGAAAATTATGGTTTACGTAGAGAAGGACATGATTTTTATATTGGAGATACTAAAGTCTTTATTCATGATGATAACTTAATTGTTAAAAACAATGAATATGAATTAACAGAAGGACTTTCCAACTCAATAAAAAAAAAACACAAGAAATGATCTTGAAGATAATTTTACTGATAAAGATTATGTAGATTATATCAAAATTGTTATAGCAACAAATGTTGCATATCAAGAATATAATCTGAATAAAAAAATTAATTCAAATAGAAGTTGGAAGTACTTGAATATAATTAAACCAATTTATGATAAATATTTAAAAGGTTCACATCCAAATTCCGAACCATACATCCAAATTCCGAACCATACATCCAAATTCCGAACCATCTACAGCACATAGACCAATTACACCAAGATATCCAATATCTGAAAGTGGTATTAAAAAATATAATAATCTTCCAAAAGAATATATTTGGATGGATGATGTTAAGAAACTTACTGACAGACTTTTAGTAATCTATGGTGAAGAGAATGCTGGAGATAATAATTATTACAATGAGAAAGTAGGAATTATGGATATGCTGAATAATAAATTTAAGAGATTTTGTAGTGAACAATCATGAAGGAATTCCATATCTTAATAAGAATATTAAACACATTTCCTCCTCCTTTTTGGGAATCAGAACATCATGGTAAAGGTTTGTTAAATTATATAATTAATTCTTTACATTTGAATTGCATGCTCCAGGATATCATTATCTTGAGCCAGGAACACATTTAAAAGAAAGATTAGAACGAGGTGATAAACCAATAAATCCATTAGATGAATTTGCAATGGCACATGATTAACCTTATCATCATAAAAATTTAGACGAAAGACATGTAGCTGATAAAGATCTAGAAAAGAAAGCTTTCAAAAGAGTTTTTGCTCCAGATGCAGATTTAAATGAAAGAATTTTTGCTGGTCTTACTGGATCTGCTATGCATGTTAAACGAAAACTTGGTTGGGGGATATAAATGAAATATTTGAAATAGCTTTTTACTTATAATAGTGTTAAATTTTTCTTTATAATTTTTTCTTACATAAACGAAGGTGAAAAATATTATACTTTAACTTTTTGCAGATGAACTTAAGAGTTTGAGTATTGATTCCTTTTTAACAAAAGATCAACTTGAACGTAAAAACAAGAAACTTAAAAAAGGCAAAGGAATAAATTTAACTTTATCTATTCCGCAACTTAAGAAAATGATGAAAGAAATGAAAACTGGTAGTGGTTTACATAAAGGCGGATTTTTACCAATTATTTTTGGTGTTCTGTCTGCAATTGTATCTTTGATTGGTGGTGCTTCAGGTGTTGCTAATTCTGTAATTAATTCTGAAAAGAAAGACCAAGAACTAGAAGAACAACGAAGACATGATTTGGAAATGAAAAAACCAAGACAAGTTGGTAAAGGTGTAAAAAAAAAATTTCTATGAAAAAGAAATAATTCCATTGTTGAGTAATTTTGATATTGAAAAACTGGTTAAAAAATTAAAAATTAAGAATTTTTGAGGCGTATTCATGATCAATGAATTACCCAAATCACAACTTAAAGAATGTGAAATTTTTAACTTAGATGTTACTAAAAATTGTAGAACACATTGGGTTTGTTATTGTAAAGAAAATATAAGTACTTATTTCTTTGATTAATTTGGTGGAAGTCCACCACTTAAATTAGTTTAATATCTTAAAGATAATAATCTAATTTAGAACACAAAATTTTGATGAAATTATTTGTGAACATTTATGTATAATATTGATTTGACAATTAAGTATAGTGTTGATCTCTTTATCTAATAAATTTGAAATTTCAAAAATAATTTCTTTGTTAATAAATCATGGATATCTTTGGAAATGTGTTGATGAAACTGTGGTCTAAGGAAAAAATTAAATAATTAGAATCTAAAATTAATAATTCCAAGAATCAATCATTCTGTAACACTTCCTAGATTCAATAATTTTATAACAACTTTTAACTAGAAATAAACAGTCATTGGACAATGTTTTTCTTCCTTAATTGGAACAAGATAGTAATGTAGATTTAAAAAATAAAAGATTAAGAAATGTTTCTAATCCAATTGTACAAAATGATGCTGTAGATTTAGAGTACTATCAAAACAATAGAATACACATAATTTCTTCAGTTGGGAAATACAATGCTAAAGGTAGCGTATTTTATTTGGGGAGTAATCAAACTGAATATATTTTCATGACAGATGGAATAGTAAGTGAAATAAAAATTAAACCAAATGATCTTACATCAATAATTTAATCATATCGTACAACTATTTATCCAAAAACTAGACTTCTGAAATATGAAAAAAACTGATTTACAGAAACCTTTTCCTCTTCAAGAGGATGATAAAATATTCTTCAAAATTCCAAAGAAATTTAATATTGCAGATGGTACATTAGTGTTTATTAATATTATTATGGTTTAAAAATATATTTAGACTTTCAAAAAATATTTTATTTTATAGCGATATTTACCCTCGTTTAATTTACGAGTCATACCTACAGTAATAAAACCATAGTCTTGGTTCCAACATTTTGAACATTCTTCTCTACATTTTTCGAATGACATATCACCATCAACAAAATCGCTGTGAATATGTTTAAGATTTGTATCATCTTGTCTAAATACACAATAAAAATTTGCATTATCTCTTATTAATTGTTTTGGTACTTTTGAATATGTTTGAGCAAGATAAAAGGAATCTATATTTTTATGCCTTCCACAAGTAAAATAATCTCTTATCATATCTTGACTATCCAAAATCACATCAAAAATAACAACAGAATTTCACAACATTTGTCAACACACACCATTTCTTCATATGAAGGAAAAAAATATGCTATTTGTTCTTTAATTATTTTTGATGCTGCTGCAGTATCTTCTTTGAAAGCAATATATTTTGGATGATTTAAACTTCTTGAACAAACATATAAAGCACTAAAATTTAACCATCCTGGAGCATAAATAAAATTATCTATCATAAGTGTTGTTTTCCCAGAATGAGAAGCACGTACCATTAAACAACGAATATAGTTTCGTAATAATACTCTATTTCATTTATTCGAAATTATTTTCTCTGGTATACTTATTGTAATAATCCAATCAATTTTCTTTGATTGACAATTCATTATATTTATAATATATATTTTTTACTTAACTAAATGAACAAAATATTTAAGTTAACTGGCAATAAATCAATCTTAAATAAAAGACTTCATTATCCTTTACAAACTAAAGAACAAACAGTAGGCTTAATTCAGTTTTACACAATATATTTAATACCAAATATTACAAAGGAAAATAACAAGTTATATTTTAATGAAGAAGGTGGGCTAAAAAATGAAATTGAAATTCCAGTTGGTCAATATAATGTAGAAGATCTTGAAAAAGTTATAAAAACAATACCTACATTTGACAAGATAGCTACTGGTGACAAAAAAAAAGAATATATCTATTGAATCAAATAAAATATGGAACAGAATAAAGATAAAATGTGCTTTTGATCTGTTTTTGGTTAAAGAAGATTCTTTTGGTGAAATTTTAGGTTTTACAAAGTTTTTAAGAAAGGATAAAATTCATAATGTAGTTACAAATTCTGAATATGGTCCATATGTACTGATACCTAGTGAAAGAGATTCAAATAATAATTGGAGGACCCAAGCTAAAAAAAAAAAATAAAATAAAATTCATTATGCTGATACAATTCCTAAAATTGCTCCATTTGAAACAATTAATACTATTCACTGTAATTTAGCTAATGGAATGATTTTAAAACATGATGCATATAACCGTAGGGAAACTTAGTATTATTGCTTCATTTAAGCCAAATGCTTCTTTTGGTGAAACAATATACTACGAACCGAGCAATCCATTATTTTTTCCAATAAATACAGATAAGCTAGAAAATATCGTTTGGGAACTAAGAGATGAGAATAATAAATTGATAAACTTTGATTCTTCAGAAATAACTGCAATAAAATAATAGTTATAAATATGTATATAATTTTTTAATGTTTTATATTTCATTTAAATAAACATTGATACTATTTCCATTGAAAGTGTAATGAAAGGCTTAGAAAAATAATCTTAAAATTTATTACTTAGAATTTGGAAATGTGTCTATAAACTTTTAACTAGGCTGTGTTGCACTCAGAATAAAGATCAGATTTTATCATCATTTTATTATTTACTAAATGGAACAAGTGGTGAATATTTTAGATTCACATTACATTGATTATAATTTTCACTTTGTTCATTGTTTTGTTTGTAGAGAAAAAGTTTATTTTAATCTCACTATATCTACAGATAAAAATGATATGGAATCAAAATATTGGCAAGATGTAAAATTTGATATATTTGATAGAAATTTTTGTAGGTTTTGTGTATTAAATCCAACTGAAAATTATAATGAATTTGAAAAAGAATTTAACTGTTTAAGTGTACTGAAAAAAATAAGTTTGTTAGATTTTAACAATAATTGTATTTCACATTATCAAAAATTATAGATTCAAAAATTTCGTAATAATTATGATGAATACAATTTTGTAACATTTTTGGTAAAACATTTATTTCTATGTTATAGTCTTGGTTAATACATTTTATTATTGACTTCACAGCAATAAAAAAATAAGAGATTCTGGATTTTTAATAATATGGTCTTCGCTTGCATTAAAACAAGGTTCATAATAACCTTCGTAAGCTCCTTCCATACAATCACAAGCTATTTTATGATTTTTACTTCTTATATGACTAACAAATAGAGTTGGTTTGTAATATTTTCCCCAAACATTACATTTAACTTGTGTTTCGGGAACTTTTCTACTTGGTCTTTTAAAAAATACCATTTTGATATTTAAATACATCCCAAGCATTTTCAGAAGAAGCATTTCTATTTCTTCTTCTTCTTTGTTGAGTTATGTGTTGACCATTCATTTCAGTGTTCATTTATAACAAATAAAATTTAATAGGCTTATAAAACATAAAAAAAATATTAGAAAATAAATAGTTGACATAACAAACATATTAATTGTATAAATTGCATTTTTCTTCAAACCTGATGGAATGAAATTTCTTTTCAAGACCTAAGTTTTTCATTCCTTCATATATGATAGTTACAGATCCACTGTTAACATCTTCTGAAACTTTATTATTAAATTTTTGTACATGTCTGTCAGGTAAAAACACTTTTAAATCACCTTCTATTTCTAATAGCACTTGACAACTAAATTTTGTTTCAATTACTTTTGCTTTATTTATTAAGTATGGTTTGTCAATTACAAGTTCAGACAATTTTGTAACTTCTCTTTTCCCATTTAGAAAATTTAGTGTTGCTTCCATTTTTTCTCTTTCTATTTATATAGAAAAAAATTCATTTGTACTTAAATTTTTTTTATAAATGAAAATGAGTCTTGTTCCTTGTAGTATGACTAATCTTATGATTAGAAAAGAAAAAGGTTGTGATCAGCCATATTTTATGAATAAAATACTTGTTTCTTTAATAGAAAATGTTCATAACTATTTTTCAAAATTACAAGATTTACAATTAACAATTTTCGGTTAATATGGAAATGAAGAATATAATTGGAAAAAGTTGGAAAAGATGTTCAAAATTTGTAAATAGAATTTGAAAAACTAACAAATAAAATAAGTTCATTACATTTTTATAGTGTTAATTTTTATATTTAATTTAGTCTTTGGCATTCCTTAAATAACAGTAGATACAATATATATGTTCAAACATAGTGGCCTTTTTCATGCTTAAAATTACACTTAAACATAATTTCTGAGAA
>PNEQ01029272.1:5710-16362 GCA_003012365.1 Medauroidea extradentata | reverse complement strand
CCCCCAATCAACTCGTACTGCTGAAAGAAGAGAGATTGCCTCCTCTACAGTGGCGCCTGGGACGCATCCAGGAGCTTCACCCAGGGAAGGATGGTGTGGCGAGAGTGGCTACTGTGCGCACTGCTACTGGATCTCTGAAACGTCCGGTAGTCAAGCTTTGTCCTGTACCACTCTGTTGAAATGACATTTCAAGGTGGGCAGAATGTTCTGACTGTACTTAGTGTATAATTTTGGGTTTTTGTAGATTTCGTTGAGACTAAATCATTAAATAGTGCATTTCGAACAATCCCGGTGAGCACTTCCAACTTTGAATCTCCCGCGCAGCAATTCACCAGTTTGAGTTGGCAGCAGCTCTTCCTCATCATCTGCCAGCGATTGGCAGCCTTGGGCTTCCGGGAGGAGGCCATCATCTCAAAAGATCAAACCTGGCGGTGAGTAGTGCGTTCGGGCAGCCTCACTGTATATCGCTATAAAAATGTGGCATCCGTTACCGTTAATTGTATTAGTTGTATACAGTCCATGAAATAATTGTGCGTTAACAGTGCGAGTGAGAACTGGCTGCGTCTAAGTGAGCACCGAATCAGAACCTTTGACGACTTTGTGAAAGAGTTTAATAATGAGTATTGGGACAAGCGCATCCAGGGTATCGATCGAGCCGACTTATATCAAGGGAGGTGTGTAGCAGGCCACCTAGACGCGCATTTAAGTAACGTAGTAGAGCGAACGAAATATTACGACTCTCCGCTCAGTGAGGACGAGATAATAACGATGGTGTATTCCCAAGCGCCGATAAAAATGCAGGAGGCATTAGTTCGAAAAGATATTTCCACCGTGGAACAGTTGCGCAAGGTGCTGAAGGAGCTAGTCGTATCAGCTGCCTAAGAGAGAGGGGGGTAGCGACGTGGCGTCAGCAGCATCAAGGAGGGGACGGAGAAAGTCACGACAGAAGGGGTGGGGGGTGTCAGAACCAAGCACATGGTAACTTCAACGGGAACCGCGAATTGGAGAGGAGAGGGAAACGAAAACAGAGGGCAGGAGAACTGGCGTCATGAGAGGATGGGAGGCGGACTGGCAGATGGTGTGCATGGAGAGATGAGAGATGGACAGAGAGGGGGACAAAGTGCAGACGAGCGAGATAGAGAGTTAGGAAGCAGGCGTGGCATCAACAATGCGCATAGTAGTAATAGTAATAACTCGGGAAACGGAGGGGATTGTCACATGTAGGCAGCCGAGCTGTGACGGTCGGCAGGAGTGTATCTCGGGCGGCGGAGAGTAGAGATACACACTTGGCTGCGGTAATCTTTGCTGACGAGAAAGATTTTTTGCTGTCAGAGGAACTAATGGAAATAAATACCAGGCCCATTCCTGAGTTAGCGTGCAGAGTCGGTGACTAAGACGTTGCTATTTTGTTTGACTCTGGATCTGAAGTATCTGGTATCTCCGAAACATTTTTGAATTGCTGAAATAAACGCGGTTTTAGTTACCCTTCGTTACCCGTGCCGCAACTTACTGTGATCGGGGCGACACGAGGAAAAAGCAAAAAAGTAAACAAACAAATTTTTTTAGAGTTCCAAGTGGGCGAGGAGTTGTATCAGGCGGCCTACCTAGTAATACCGTTACTAACCAAAGAAATAATCGTCGGAATTGATTTCATGCACTCTTACAACGTCGTCGTAAATTTTGTTAAGGGGGACATTTGTATTGTGGGAAAATGTTATGAAATGCGGAGTGGCAACACAGTTATAGACAGGAAGCCAGGGGTGTTAAAAATGCAATGTGTCATAGACTGGGAGGAAGGGAGAAGCGCGCTCGAACTCGGACCAGCAGTCGGAGAAAACCCAACAAAATTACTGCGCGTGGGAGGATGAGTTAGGGGAAGTTTTAGGCCGATGTGAAGTTGGAAGTGAGGAGGTCAAGCTGTAGTTGAAACATGCGGCTAGGACAAGGGGAGGATCAACACAAAAAAAAAAAAAATTTCAACAACTTCCAGGTAGGGGATTTGGTATTGTTGAGGGTGTGTGAGAGAAGTGAATATCTCTTAAAGGAAACAAAAAACTCTGTTTGCTATTCAAGGGGCCATTTAAGCTCTTGAGGGAGGCAGGTAAAAATGTGCAGGAGTTGGGACACCTTGCAGGTGGAGGAGGCATCCGAGGGGTGTATAATCAATATCTTTTAAAGCCATATTTTTGCTAATTATTGTGTGGGTTGGTTTATGTAGTACCGTATGTTCCACCGCTGCCATAGTGCAAAGAAACTTCAGTAACTTAGGGGTTAATTGTGTTGTTTTTTTTTAATTTGTAATTTGTTTTGATTGTCGCACAAAGTGCAATTGTCAGAAAGGGTATTTTTGTAATTTGGTCAGTCAGTATTGCAACTAAGAGTTATTTGCATTTTTCTTTATAACTGAGATAATTGTTTGTAGAGCCCAGGTTTTTGTTGCCAAAACGGTTTCAGGGGAGTGCACCGTGGGGGAAATTGGTGGCTCTTTTGTAATTTTTTTTTTTTTTTTTTTTTTTTTTTTTTTTTTTTTTTTTTTTTTCCCTTTTGAAATAGGGCAGCCTGCACATATCTCAAAACACTGATTCTCGGTAGGTAGGTCGACCTGTTGTATGTAACCATTGTATTCTTTGTTTGATTTTTCTTTTATTATGGTTTTATCTCTGTAACTGATGATTTTGAGTGAACGACAATATAACGAACTGAATTTTGAACTCACAAACTTAGCTGAAGGGACTCACGAGACAAGTGATTCAAGGGTATCATTGTGAGAAAGAGTAGTTTTTGGTGTTCTGTTTTTTTTTTTTTTTTATTTGATGCTACCTAAATGTAAAAGTATAATGTGCATCAGCCGAGGAATCAGATACCATGCGGGAGAAGTTAAATTCCACAGTTTGTTACTCTGGTCTGCTTGGTTGTATAAAAAAAATATAATAATCATAAAAAACTGTCAGAATTTAACTGGGGGGTTGTAAGGTGATGGGCACCTGACCTCTATTACTTCAGTGAATAATTACATGTTTCAAGGTTACTACATATTGTGGTGTGCTAATAATAGTTAGCCTATTGTTAGTCCTAGTTAATTTTGCTTAAATTAGGATTATAAAATATGTAATTTTAACAGTTTTGTTTTGAAACTGCATATGAATCTGTTCATTTAGTGCATTGCAGCATTTACTCTCCTTTTAGTACTATGTGGTCGGAAGTTGCCTCTGTAAGAGTTTGTTGTAAAGTCTAGATTGTTGATTATTCTTTTATTATAAGAACACTGTTATTCTTAATGTCACACTAAATTCAAAGGAGCCATATCGAGTTTGGTATCAAACAAATCAGTATTTAATTTCCTGCAGATTATCTAAATAACTTATTTTTGTGTTTTGCACCTGTTAGAGTATATAAGTGTTTATTTAAATTGCTGTGTCTGAGAGGAAGTGATGATCATTAGCCCACCCGACAGGCTGGCGCCGGCAAAGGGAGGCTGGGCTGAAGGAAACCTCACCAAATATGGTCACATCTGTGCTGATTGGCCAGACGACGACTCTGGAATTTTTAGACTCTTGTGACGTCAACCAAATAGTCCCTTGGGGGTAGGAACTGATTCTTCATCCGCAAGGAATTAAGTTAATTAGTAATGTCATAAGGTTAAATATAGCATAATCACTGTTTTGGAAACCTATTGAATGAATTGACTGTATCTTAAATCAGTTGTCTTATCCGCATATAATGTAAAGCAATGTAAAAATGACTAGCTGTGTGACGGTGGAGTAATCTGTAAGGGTGGCTTGGCACTAGGGGAGCGTTTTGCCTTGGCTGAGGGTTGTTGGTAGCGACGTGCCGGGGTAGCAAGGTGCGGTGCCAGAGGGCACGGAATTTTGGTTGCCCGGTGGTAAAAAATTCGAGACTGGCAGCTAATTGACGAGCTTGAAAGTGGTTGGTGTGCGGTCTAGAGAAGTACAATCACCGCAGCCTAGATTGAAATCTGCTAATTTTGAATAAGTTACCGGTAATACCGCGGGTACTGAATACACTCGGTGATAGTAAGCTCTCACAGGACCTCAGCTAGGACTAAAACCGAACTTGTGTCAGCACGCAGGTTGCAAGCCGAATGTACGAAGGTGTTGTATATCTAAAGATCTGTTGTGATAAACAAACGGCAATAAACCGTCCCGTGGAACTAAAACAAAGTGACTTGTGCTTTCAACCATTCTTAATTAACCTAGCGAGTACAAGTAGCTAATGACACTCTACTGGGCTATCCGGCAGCAAAAAAAAAACAATATACGTAAAATAAGTAAGAGTGCATAAAGACGCATTACAGTATAAATGTGAAACTTTGTTAATATGTTTATAAGATATTGACATTACGTTGCTAAAAATATGGTACCTCAAAAAAAATTTAATTTTTGAAAAAAATAATTTTTGAAATTTTTGGTTTTTAAAAAATAATATTTAGAAATTTTATTGTTTTGTTGTTGAGAGGTAGTAATGGCGTGAGTGTTGTAACGCGGCTGCTGCTGAAGATACTTACACATTGCCGTTAACCACATATCCTGGTCACGGCACCAGAAATGTAACGCGTCAGTGTCTGGGTCTTCTGAAGCCTACATCATAGTTGACTTACTTAATCTCTCACGTGGCCAGATGTGTTCATATAATGGTCAGATTATAGTACTCCGTAGAAGGATGCTGAAATATTTAGTCCATTTTTTCATGACTGGTTTATATTAAAAACTTAAAATCTGCACTAAACAGTTTTGTTACAACATGATGTTAATTTCTACAGGTATTACATAATTGTCAAAAACTTAGAACCGACGCTCCCGTGATAGAACAGTCTGACAATAATTGCCGAAAAACTCAACAACAAACTTCACATAATTAAGTTACGCAACACAAACAGAAAGAAAAATGAAAAAATTTATGAAAACTAATCTAAGTTCCCATGGCTGTTCCGCCACCTCTATCACTCCAAGCCAACATGTCCCACACAACCATCTCACTCCACGCTCGAGCAACAAGTAAAAATGGCAGACCCCCGTGACGCTTGTTCTCTTCCTGCAGCGCCTCTGGCGGCCACCCAGCGCACCAAGGTAAAACGTAACGAAAAACTAAAGCTACATTAATATAATGAACAAATTACAATCTTTATACTTTTAAACAAACTGTAAAGTGAAAATATAGCTTTGAAAACCATAATTACATTTTAATTTACAACATAATTTTTTATAAATTTAAACTCCATGTCCTTTCATTGGCCCAAGCCACCCGCGCAAACATATCACCGTCTCTCTCGCACATTCAACATGCGGCCGCACACGTGCACTCCCATGAAAAGTAAAAGTAGTAGAAAAACTGTTAAAAATCTAAATTTAGCGATTCCAAGAACTGGGTAGGCACACCTGTGCCATCAAACTACACTTGCCAACAATACGCCCAGCCTGAAGTTAAAGTACAATAATAATTAAACTGCAAGTGATAGTATTAAATTAAAATACAATGTAGCCTCAGCCTAAACAAACCAAATTAAATATAAAATTGAACAATTTCAATACTGATACAGATAAAATGCCAAACAATATCTTACCTAACTCCTGTCATTACTAAAAAGTGCACTCGGTCATGGAATAAACTGTACTTTATAATATTTTTTGTTGATTCTTAGGTTCTGTAATTTTGTTATATATCTCTTCCCCTCTAAGAATTTTCCCCTTATAAGAAGTTTTTAGCATCCGGTCTCTTGAAAAACGTCTTAACAGAGTTTTACTGTACTTGGCCTAATAAATTTAATTCTACCCATTTAATTTTTCCATTGTATTCAATTTTATGAAGATGTCAGTTTACAACTGTCATTTTCAGGAACTGTGTTGTTCTCAGGAAATGGAACACGTTATAAAATATGAGCTCTGGCGTATTAAGCATAATTTTCAAATTTAGTCTGGATGTTAATAGAGGAATAGATATTGTTATGTTTTAGGATTAACACCAGTATGATTGTTGTCTATTGTTGTGATGAATGTGATAATGAAATGTCCATCAGTGTGTACTATTTATATACCATAAATCATTGTTACAGGTATTCAAACCAGAAAGGGAATCTTACCTGATGCTGTTCAGTGCTCTTTGGAGGACCAAAAGAATGGAGTGGGTACTGTCTGGGATGTGGAAAAGGCAGGTCACGTCTTCAAAGATGGTTCATAAGGTCCCAGGTGAGTAAGAAGGCTAAGCATTTCCAAATTTTGATGCAGTGTCCCCTCACTTATTACTGCTCCCAGTTACACTCTTATGTTTCCTGTTTTCTTAGTGTTAATTTCCAGCTTCCAACTGCACTGCTACAGTAATTTTACCCATGTAATTTTTAACTTTTGTTATGCAGTTCAGTTGCTGGGCTGTTAATTATTACTGTGTTCGTGTGTGTGAACTACATTTATATATAATGTTTAAGGTGTCTTTGCATGGCAGATTGTTACATAGTTGAGGAAACTTTGTTTCACAAATGAGCAAGTGTAGAGATCACAAACACAACTATTGTGAGCGCCAGGAACCTTAGCTCATCAGTAGGGAACTGAAAAATTGTCTTTTGTGTTAACGTGAAAAATAATGTGAGTTTCAGTGTTGTGTTTGTGACCTTTACACTCTTTCGTTTGTGAAACAAATTTTTCCGAACTATGATCATACATAACAACCTGCCATATCTTAAACATTATAAATAAATGTACAGTAGTTCACTCACAAACACGGTAGTGGTAAACAGCCCTGTATCTGAACTGCAGTATAAAACTGAAAAATTATGTGGGTGAAATGTAGCAGTCCTTTATTTTTAATAACAAAATATGCTTAGTAATTTGAAAAATGTACCATAGTTTTATGCATATTGTGCTTTCTAGGGCTAGGGTGTGCCACACCTGAAGGTAGGAAGCTGTGTTTGCATACAGTTGAGTAACTGGGGTTAGTTATTAGGAAAGTAGGTGGAAAAAAAGGGGTGGGGGACTGGGGATTTAGAATTGTGTGTTCGTATGAACCCTAATTGTCATTTTGTTCTAACATAACATTTGTGAGCTTATTATATATGGTAATAGTGTTGCCTTGCAGAACTGGGTCCATTAATGAAGCAGATGCATCTGCTCATCTCGGAGATGGTACATTTTGTGCACCAAATGCAGTATTATCTGCTCTTTGAAGTGCTGGAGTGTTCCTGGGACGAATTAATAAAGCAAGTGCACCAGGCAGAGTCTTTAGATGATGTCATACTTGCACACCATGTCTTCCTGCACAATGTCAAGTCAGGTGCTCTCCTCAATAAGGAAGAGGCCCAGAGGAAGAAGGTGAGTTCATTTTTGTCAGGGATACCTATGTTTTGTAGTAGTGTAATTAATAAGGTTAAGAATGTTTAGTTTAGGATTTGCAGATTTACCACCTAGTACCTACTATGTGTGATCTTGTTGGGAAGATGATATTTGAACAAATGAATCCTTTATACTTTAACAGCTATGCGAGGTCATATAGAGAGAAGTGAAAACTATCTTGACCTGCAAACATTGGTAGCAGTAAGAAAAAATAAAAGTTAATTTCTGCATTTATACATGTAGAGGTGCATGTTTTTGTTCCCTACCAACATTAGAACTTTTGTGCTAAAATTGTTCTTTGTATTGGACAATTGCTGGTACCAGAAACATTCTCTGCTTATTTTACTGTGTTACAAACTTTGATAAAAGCTGCAATAGCTGACTGTATTGTAGGGTTGTTCGAAAGTGACTTACCGTATTTCCCACAAAATGAAAGCAAAAGAAATTTTATGAAATTTTGTGAAAATAATATGAAAACAAAAGGTTTTTTTTATTATTAAAAGATCAATCCAGCCTTAACAAAAGTTAATCAAAATTCTTAAAACTAAGAACTCGTGTATTTACATTTGATGATTCATCAATTTGCATGTTTTTTCACAATACAGTACCATAAAACCATATCATATGGCACTTGAATATCACTCTTGGATTTTAGTAGTCTATTACATAAGTAATTTTGGTGCACTTAGATGTAGCTTATAACTACTTATCATATAACTGAATCTGACGACATGCTAGCAGGATAATCGTACTGTATTCGTGCAAGTATAAAACCCTAATTCTGAACACCAGTAATTAAAAATGTAAAATATTCATATATCACCCATGACAAAAAAATTTAGGTACGGTATGTATAAACATCACGCCGTAAGCATTAAAACAAAGAATTTTTCTACCCAAATTATTTTTATGAATTTGCGTATTCTAAATAATATTGAATAAAAGTATCTGCTGCAGCATTTAACCTCTTAGCGTGCAGTGCATGCTGCAGAGCAGTGTTTCCCACAATGATGCTCTTGGGCCGCGTTTCGAGCAGAGTCCGGTCGAAGTTGCCCGGCCATTTCCGAAGTGATGTACCAACAACTTGGCACTGTACATACGTTGTGTGATTATCGTATTGATGTGAAAATAAGCTGCATATTTTTTACAATATTCGGAGTCTTAAAACTTGTATGCGGCTTATTTTTGCATACAGTATTTACAAAAATAATTTTTTCCCACCAAAATTTCAAAATGTACAAAAATATTTGAACCCACACACAACAAGTAAACCTTGCTATCGTTGAAAATCATCGAGAAAATGCTGCATCCAAACTTAGTGAACAATAAACATTGCACACATAACCTCAAAAATCATGTACAATTAAATATAATGCATTACGTACTGGTAAAAGAACAATTATACGTTTGCGGAAGGATACAGTTATGAAAAACAATCCGCAATGACAATCGCGTCCCAAACAGGGACAAAATACAAAACAAAAAAAAAAGTTAACAAAAATCCAGAGGAAAAATGTCCACTGCTACCCGAAAAAAAAAAAAACCTGCCGACGTACTGATAGATATGAACACGAAAGTTGGTTGAAGCAGAATATTCCAAAATTTTGAATTAATAATAGTCATATAGGAAATCACACGTCAATTAATTCACTGTGGTAACTCGCGTTGCAGCCCAAATGAGTCCAATAAGTTGTCTTACAGGGTATAAAGCTTAATGACTTTCCTAGTACGTACAATGATAATTACACTGTCAGCTTTAAGTCCACCGGGAGGTAGGGGCCATCTTACAACTAGAGGCTAATTGTTATAGCTGAAAATGAGTTCATTTGATAAAAAAGAAGACCAAGATGTACAGTTTACTACTACTACTTAAACTACTGTATTCTGGGTGAGTTTATCGTCGCTAGGCACAGTAACAGTTCACCCTCACATTACTTTGTCTCTTGATCTTGAGGGTAAAAGGGCTAGCACCTTAATGCTAGCAGCTGTCACCACTGCTCTAATTCTGAAAGAGCCAGGGATGCTGAGAGCCAGACAGTGGTACACCTCGTGGACATTTTTTTGCTGCAGAATTGCCCATGTGTCTCAGTGACTATAATTGTGGCTGAGATACTGGATGGCCACAAAGAAGAAAAAAAGAGAAAAATGAAAAGCAAAAGAAAGATTATTGACTTTGCACTACATCTGTACTAAAGGAAACCTGATCTACTAGGTACAGTGAAAAAAAATCTTTGTCTCTCTTCACCAACACACACAACTGGAATAAATTTAAAGGCCTTTTAGCAAATACACTAAAATAGTACAGTACCTTGATGCAAAATCAACATGCAACAAGCCACAAAATATGCTTTTATCTCTGCTATCCATTCATGAAAGTGCAGCATTAAAGATGCAGGATAGATACTATCCCATTACTACATCACAAAATTTTAGCAGCCTCCATGTTTCAACGTGATGTCTACTCCTATATTGTATCTTCTTATACAGTGCTACCTGCTGCATGAATCTGTGTTTAATTTCAGTTTTGTTCCAGTTTATGATTACTGCCCTTGAGCAGTGCGACAACATTCATTGTCTGAGGGAGTGTACACAACTATTTTTGAGACAAATTCCAGGGAAAAAATAAGTGCTTTGCTAGCATGTAAAAAATCATGGGAGTAAGAGATTGTGTAGCAGCGTGAGGGAGTCTAAGATGGATGGGCCAACGGGGAGGAGGGAAGGAAACATTTCTAATAAAGAAAAGAGGCAGGAAAGATGACATTCACACTGGCTAGAGAGTGACGGCATACAGGATTGAGGAAAGCCGGAGAGGGGGGTGTGGCTTGCCTCTCATTTGTCCGAGCATCTGCACAACACTCCCTCCCCTCTCTTGCTGTGCTGTGTCTGCTGCTTCCATCATACACCGTATACAGCCCCCCTCCCTCCCCGAGATAACGTTCCATGACAGCAGAGCAAGCTTGCCTTTTTTATTGACTGTCCAGCCAGCGCTGAGGAGAAAGCTAAGGGCTCAGGAATGTGGCTGGGGATGGCCACAAGCAGAGTGCTGTGTGGCCCCAACCACCACTCTGCCGTGTCTTCCCTTTCTTCCTTTCCCTTCCTCTCCCCCTCCCCCCGGGGAAAAATAAAGAACAGTGTCGCCCTATTTCTTCCTTTCTTTCCCCATAGCTCATCACGAGACGACATCAAAATTAACTTCTCATATTGCTTCTGCCTGCTACCCACAAACTTAACGTTTCTGCCACATAAAACAAAAAAAGGGTTTTAGCGGCGACAGTTATAACATTGATGAAAGGGGAGGGGGGGGGGAGAAAA
>PNEQ01029270.1:0-23468 GCA_003012365.1 Medauroidea extradentata | reverse complement strand
CTTAGTTTGTCACACAAGAATTTCTTCTCTACAACTTGGGTGGCTCCCAGGGATGTAGTGTTTTATGTCAGAATGTAATATATGGGGCGACACATGACAAGGACAAAGTGTGGGGAAGGAGTTGTCGCCCATTTCTCAACTGTCAATTCAATCTCAGTTGGCTATGGGAAAGGAAAAGACATAATTCTTAGTTTGTCACTCAAGAATTTCTTCTCTGCAACTTGGGTGGCTCCCAGGGATGTAGTGTTTTATGTCAGAATGTAATATATGGGGCGACACATGACAAGGACAAAGTGTAGGGAAGGAGTTGTCGCCCATTTCTCAACTGTCAATTCAATCTCAGTTGGCTATGGGAAAGGAAAAGACATAATTCTTAGTTTGTCACACAAGAATTTCTTCTACTTCTACTAGGAAGGCAGCTGTGCACAATATTTCATGTCAGAATGAGGAGGGGCTCGTCCATTACTTAATTCTCACTTCAACATTCCAGCCGCCCTTTGTTGCTGCTACCTACCTTATATGTCGTCCCACGACCACACTGGAATTTCTTATGGCATGCACCAGGACAAGACTTATTTCAAATCAGTGTGTTATAAATTAAAAACAGTTGTGCATATATTGTTTCCAAAGTAAATGTACATTTTACTTAGCCATGTAGGCGAAATTTCCTGTCTCTGTGCACCTAAAATACATAGTCACCAGGTAATTGATTATCTCTAGGAAGTTTCCACATTTTCTAAATTTTTTTCATACATTTAAGGCGACATGCTAGTAGCCAAGGTGACTTTGATGTAATTTATAAACATTATTTCTCATTTTATGAAATATAAAGTAATTACTTGATATTTTTTTACCTTTAATATCTATTTAGTTTATATATATATATATATTTAAAATTTCATTTAAAGGTATGAAAATCATAGTCTAGTGATCAATACAAATAAAACTGCCAGGTAATTTACACGTGTATTTATTTTCATGTTTTGCATACAATTACATACAGATTACAACTTGGAAATTATTTTTGAAAGTATATGTTAACAAGCAAGCCATTAAATATCTACCCTCACACACAAAGTTTAGAGGAATTAGCTTAAAAAATTATTTACAAAAATATTATGTACACATATTTCAGTAAACACATTAGTTACTCTCTCACTTCTAATACAGAACATTTTATAAAATAGGTAAACATGTAATGATCTGTTTGCCTGATATTATCACAACCTGTTTTATTACAAGAAAAATTTACACACATGTGCAAGTAGAAAAAAAACATTATTTTACAATAGCTATGCATTATATTCATAGACATTTTGAAAATGTTTTATTACAATTGCTTTCATGCCATAATGCAAGTACAAAAGAGCAAATCACTAAACACATTTTTACTTTATAACCAGACCAGCAGCTGTTAGTGAACCAAAAAAAAAAAAAAAAACAGCTGTATGCAATTCTAGCCAAGAAAAAATCTTATATTATTGAGTTAATTGCGTCTGTAAAAACATGTCTCAGAATAATTTTCATACAGTTTATAAGAGCAGTAGCAATTACTTCTTCATGCACTGACATGTTTGTCGCACTCGCATTACTAATATCACCTTCAGTTTTAACTTTTTCTCGTTGCTACAATCTGTATTAGTGGAAGAGTCCCGTGTGCGTTTACGACTGGAAGTTGCAGCAATTTCACTAGTTTTACCAATGTTACATACAACACAATTCTCTGTATCTGAACAAGATAATGGCTGCTGACTAGCTTCAAACATTTGAGGTTCATGAGCAAATAACCAGTGACCGTTACTACCACATTCTTCGGTATACGTGGCAAGTCTTTCACCATCCATAAATGAGTAAGTTACAGTACCTTCACCTTTTTGAACATCGATGTAGGTCTTAGATGGATGATACATTGCCATGCTGCTGCTGCTACCACCGCACACACCAACAAATACTGGGATTTCCACCACGAGCCTGGTTTTATACACAAGAGAGAGGTAACGTCACAAACAAGGCTGTCTACTTTTCTTGACAAGAAAAGTCAAATTTATCACTTGTCAAGATGGACAAAGCACTAACAGAATCACAAACAATTCTCTTTAAAACTTCTTTCAGAGTTAAACTAGCAGTTTGACATTGTACAATTTCATTGCTAGTTGGGAAACACCTTTCTTCTTTTTTCTACTTGCTGAAGACGTCGCGGATTTCCTTTTCCGGGCACACTTCTTCTCGTCGCTGCTGGTTGTTGAAGGCTTGGCACTGTTGATTGCTGGGTCTGTCTTCTCAGGAATCTGCACCGCTACTGGAAGTTGACTGGATGAAGTAGATGGTGAAGAACAGGTAGCTGCACAGTCTGGTGAATGTAGGTTTAGCGTGTCTTGACTTGCAGCGTACGCGATCACATCATCAGGCGACGAAGGTAGCGGCATATTTTTTCTCATGTAATAAACAAAACATTTCCCACATGTGCAACAGTCTATAATTTGCTGACTAGGTTCAAAAAATGCAGGTTCATGGGAATATTTCACATGAATTTGACCATCACATTCTTCTGTAAATGTTTTCAAAGAATCACCACACCATAAACTATATGTGATTCGTGAAAAAGCAGGCGATACATCAGCATAGGTGTTGGCAGGATTAAAGCTAGCAATTTCTTCTTCAGGCGACGACAGACAACTGTAAACTGAACAGTGTGTTGATGGTCTCGGTGTCACAAGGCCTACTTAAATATTCTGGCCAATAAGATGCGGGCACGAGAAATAAGTTCACACATAATGGTCACACATTTGCAGCGGCAAAATATTCCACCTTCAGCCGATGCACTAACTGATTCAGTCGTGGGCTTCATGTTCAATTAACACTGCACAGCAGACAGATCTGGTTTATGTAGATTGCAGACATCAGGTGAACATGGCAATATCTGTGCCTCGCCACTCTTGTGGAGAAGTATAGCATGTTCAAAACTGTTACACATCTCACTCCAACATGCACTGGCAGTAGAGCCCGGACGCTGCAGTTCAAAATCAATCCACATTCCATCATGCTCTTCATACAAAATTCACCCAAATCGGCAAGTGCTGTAAGGCTTTCTTCATCAGCAGGCAAATCACTGTTTGGTCGCAGATGAAAAATTGCACATTATCTGTAGTTAGGACACGGTAAAGTCTCCTCGTGGAATTTGTGGTAAAAATCAAAATAACCATTCATGTGGAATACACCATTACACACTTGGACCTGTACGAATCCAAATTTCGGTTTGAACATTACTCTGCCATAAACGATAAAACATCGCTCGTACATGGCCACTTGGTCGGTCTTGAATGGAGCATATTTGCACTTGTCAAACATTCTTGCAGGCTGGTCTTCTTGCTGGTTGGCTGGCTGCTTCTTGCTGGTCAGCTGGCTTCTTCTTGAACCTGCACTGCCGATGTTGACTGTTGGCTGGGAAGATTTTGACTGACTGGATACCTTGTTGATGTTGGCTGGCTGGTCCCCTCGCCGATACTGACTGGCTGTCTCCCTCGTCGATGATGACTGAAGATACTCTTCACATTGTTGCCAAGTAAACTTCACAGGTGAGCGGTGTGCATGCGGTCTTCCACAGTGTTCTTCCTTGGTTCATTACAGTGGTGTGGTATTCTCCTGTGCAGGCTTCTTCTGTCCATGATGTAGTGCCAACAGACGTCTTCAGCAGGTAGTTAACTTTGTTGCCTTCCCAGTTCTGCCACAAAACTTCTTCATCAATCTGCTCATGTGACTGACATATTGATGCAGGTAAAGTTGAATTAGGCCTTAGACAATAGACTGGACAGGTGATAAAATTGCATGGTACTGGTGTCACAAACATACAGCCTTCTTCATTTAGACATATCCAGTGTTCCACACCATTGCATGATTCAATACACTCACAAATTCCCGCAGGTTTAAATGAACTCTTCTGTAGCCAATGGTAACATCATCATACATATCAACATAAAGCGGATTAAATGTAGCGAACATGGTTAAGCGATGTGTGCAGGAAAGCTTCAAGTTACAAACTGACGAATACGTTTAAGAAAAATTTAAACAATGCATTAATTTTCCATTAGAAATTGGCTTCAGTCCTGAATATGCCACATGCACTGCAGTTTTGTTCAATGCAATAAAGTCTACACTTTCCATTATCTGCACAAAACGTTTCGGTAAGTGGATGCGGAATTCCGAATCAAGCACACATGAAACACATTTTCCACGTGGTGTATCGATAAACTGAAAATCAGTTGCAACATACTTTTTCCCTACCTCCAAGTCGGCAAGCTTCTTATACTGCAGCACACAATTAAATTTCGCGATGAGACTGTCCATGATGCTCCGTACACGTAAGTAGTAGTTGTCTGCTCTGGGTGTATTTTTCTTAAACTGACTGAAAACTGTTTGCATGCTGGTCTTTTATAGCCATCTGTGCTGCCAGCTGCACATACCTTTTCAGGTAACAAACACATTTTCAGTACTACATCACTCTTTTGTCACGTCCTTCTGCCACCCCAAATTATTTTAAAACGCATCCAACCTCCTACCTGGATCTTAGCACAAAAGGTCGGCAAGCAGGTTGTTGCCTGCATGTTTGCAAGAACCATTTTTTTGTAACAAAAGAGCATTTAACATTGCAAATGACAAATATTGTGTACAGCCTTCACAGCCATGATTGATGCTCGCATTCTGAGCTTTCTTTAAATTGTTCAGTGAAGGACATCTATAATGGTCTTGGTCTCCTACCTGGATCTTAGCACAAAGGACCGGCAGGCAGGTTGTTACCTGCACGTTTCCAAGAACCATTTTTGTAACAAATGAGCATTTAAAGTTGCATACGACAAGTATTGTGTACAGCCTTCACATCCATGATTGATGATTGCATTCAAAACTTTCTTTAAATTTTTCAGTGAAGGGCAGTCATAATGGTATTGGAGGTCATAAATAGTTACTGGGCTATAAACACTAAACCAGCGTTTCTGTTCTAAGCCTGCGACAAAGAGCACACTGCTAGACACCCCAGTTAAAATATTGCCTATTTCATTGTATTGTACTTCGCCATCTTGCCATAAAATATTGCCTATTTCATTGTATTGTACTTCGCCATCTTGCCATGTCAGACCATGGTAAAATTTTGTCAACCATTCGTTTGTTACTTTGCTTTTATCATCTAGCATTTCCCATGAAAATGGTGGTAGGAATTTGAATGATCTCGTTGTACCATCGCTATAAACAATACAAATTTCTTTAAATATGAATCCAAACTGCGGTGTAAATCCCTGAGCATTCGTAAACATGTCAACTGACAAACTAAGACTGGTCAACTTTGTACACTCATGTCAGTATTTTAACTGTTCTGTCCCGCACATTGTATGTAGCGAGCCTGTCATGAATAATAAGTGCATAAGCTCGGGTATTGGCTGGCACATTTTCCGATGCCATTATTACAACTTTATAATCAATGACGCCTGTGTTCACTCGGCCATCTTGTTTGCTGACATCAAAAACAAGCAATGGACCTTTATTAACAGAAACATCTGGATCAATTCCAGGCGATGCATTGTAACCATAGTACGATTTTTGAAACTCTGCAAACATATGGTATGGGAGCGTAAATGTGCCATTTGTAAAATCAGCATTCAGATCAACGTAGGGGTAACTTTCAGAGTTTAGAAAGACTTTTACATTCTTAATTTTTACGTGATCGAATTTTGAACGACCTGCACCTAGGCTACATCATTTTCTTTGGCAGTCTGGAATGCGAGAATAATGTACCGAGGTTTCTCTGTAGCGAAGCTAGATTTAACATTTCAATTTACATTTTGAGACTGTGTGACACTGGGATATGTTTCTAAACTCCATGAGCGGGAAGCTATATCAAAGTTACGGCCTTTTTCGACATACTTTAAAAATTTCACACGCTCAACATTATTTAGTTTTACGTGTGGTAGGAACCACTCGAACACATACAGTGACAATGATACATTCTCGGGCTGATCTGATGTATTTAAATTGCATTTGTATGAGTGTTTGCAAGAATAATTACCAGTTCTTGTTTAGAATTAATTATCAGATGTTTGAAGTTTTCTTCAAATCCGAGCAACCTGCACAATGGCACACAAATTTAAAATTTTCCACCGTTGTACATAGGCACCTTATAATCGTCTTCAAAGCTCCATCCCTCCATTTTAGCTGCAGGCAACTGGTTGCGTGTTAATTAAAGAAAGATAGTTTTTCATAGTACATGTTATACCGACATCACGTGTCTGATCAAGTTCGATGCCATTTATTTCATACAATATCCTAGAAATAAGATGAAGTATACCATTTCGAATTATCTTGTTAGTTGTGACGGGGTTGCCATTTGCTTTGGTAAGTGCACCTCTAAACCTTATGTAAGAATTACATGGCAGAGAATAAACATCGTTATTTTGCACGGGAATCCTGATCTCAATTGATGGTGCATAAGGACCTGGCAGGTAGGGAGCATAAGAATGCAGCTCTGTTTTAGTTATCGAATCACCAAAACTAACTGCTTCTTCAACGTTTAGAATTTCCGAGTCCATTTTTGTAGACCTTGAAACCTAGACTTTTAAGAAAACTAATATTTTTACTTGTTAACGTAACAGCTGATCGTGGCAAACTAACATGCTGTTTGGCCTTTGCATATGTTTTTATAATTTTTTTTACTTTTAAAATTCATCCCCATCTTGTTTAAGACGTAAGCGAACAATAACTTCTTCCCCACGAAAATTTATCAATTTATCTTCTTGGTCTACGATCCTAACGACTATCTCCTGAACACACTCGTCTTTTACTGGAGCATAAATCAAAGTTTTCGGAACTTCAACAATTTTGTATCCTGGCGGAACTGTAGCAGAAAACTCATGCAATGTCTGGCAAGACTTGCCATTTACAAAAAATGATGATGTTACCAAATTACAGTCTACTCTTATAATGTTGACAGCAAAAATTTTGACCGGAAGAGCAGACACATGAAATATATTTGCTTCGAAAATTTTATTTTCAAAACCGAGCATTGATGCCAAAGTATCGTTTTTGGTCAAATCAACCGAAGCTGTGCAAAATAATGCACTTTTGAGTGTATTCACATTGTCTCGTAACATAAGTTTTATGTCTGGTTGTAAGATACTATTAAGATAAATATTTAAATCATCGATTTCATAAGAACCAGTAAGCACCAGTACTTCTTCCGCCTGTCCTGTTCCTTCTTTAATATATCGAAATGCACAGTTTGTCTCGTCAACATTTGGTGTAGAAAAATAAGTCTGAAAATCAATTAGCGCAACTGACAGCACCATATAATGTCAGCGGAGGAAAGTGGACTGAATGCAGCTCGGAACTTTGCCCCGTCAGTATTACAGTTAGCAATATTTCCAACATGCAAATGATGATATCCAAGCATAAACATTAAAATATATACATTATATAACTGACTTTGGAGAGAAATCTCAAACATAGGTGCCCACAATTCCATTCATGTGGTGATTGTTCATTGGTGTAATTATACATTATGTTTCCATTTCGCAAATACTTTATTAGTTCTGGTAGTGGTCGCAGATTACCGGAACTATCATAATACTCAACATTGCTTCCAGACTTTTTGTAGCAGACCAAATGAGTCCCAGATCTGCTGTGCCTGTCTAAGTTTATGATTCCTGATTCATTATGTTTAGGCATTTTTGGAAGTCTGTCTACCATGTAAATGCCTCGGAAATTGGACAGCTTTAATGCCTGTGCAAACTTTTGCAAATCTAAGCTAGTAAGAGGTCTGTTAGGAAGCTGTTTTAAGATTTGCATGCGTGCTTTCTTCGTTGTCTTCCCTTTCTCTTCTTTCCACCTCCCACTGCATATGGACGCAGATACAAACTTTTTCCGTTTTTCCCCATTGTGAGTGCTTCCATATTCGTATCATAACACATTGTTTCCGCTAATTGTTTTCCTTGATTCTTTGCTTAGTTTACTGCTCTTGCTAACGTGCTCGCACCGCCTATAAGACCACCTAAGGCACCTTATGCTGGGAGGATAAAGGGAAAAAACCCTCCCTTCTTTGTTTTCCTCTTGCGACTTTTCCTTTTCGTACTGAATTTCATCCCATCCGATGTTTCACTTTTGCCTTCATGATTTTCGAAACTGACCAGGCAGCTAGTCACTCACCAAATTTTTTCTGCTTTGACTTTGAAATGTTTTTCGCCTTGTCTGCGAGAATAATATCTGCTGTGTGTCTATCCTCTAATTTGTTGCTGTTTGCATACGAGATATCGTGCTCTTTGTACGTGTTATCAAGCTTGTTTACACTTACGTCGCCCAGAGCAAGACGTTTTTCAAGATGTACCAGGTCAACAGAAACGATAACCTGGTATGTGCAATTCAATTGGTAGCTTGTTTATAATTTTATTCACGATGCCACGACCACGTTTTACAGCACTGTTGTTACGCTGCCGATACATAACCACAAACTGACTCCAAAATGAATAAATACGCTTGTTTTATATATTTTCTTGTCAGAAACATGGAGATCGCGAAACATGAATTAACACTTCCAGTTCTCATTACACTCGACAATCAGCTTGTATCGCATGAGTCGCGTCATGGTGAATTACTGCCAAATATAGTTCGTTGTATTATTGTAGGAACTTCTGCCTGCGGAAAATCGTGTGTTTTACTGAGCATGCTAGAGGAACCGAATGGATTACGTTTTGAAAATGTGTATCTTTATTCCAAATCATTACATCAGCCCAAATACCAACGACTTGCACTTGTTCTACAATCAGTTGATGGAGTTGAATTTTTTCCATGCAGCGATAACGACACTGATGTGGCTCCAGATAAAGCATTACCAAATTCTGTGTTTGTATTTGATGATGTTGCATGCGAAAAACAAGGTTGCATACAGGCTTACTTTAGCATGGAAAGACATGTTGCAGTGGATTCTATTTGTCTTTGTCAAACTTACCCACGCATACCCAAGCAATTACTTCGTGACAATGCAAACATGCTCATTTTATTCCACGTGGACGACACTAACTTACGCTATGTTTATTCCGATCATGTCAACACAGACATGACATTCGATGACTTCAAAAATATGTGGGCAAGTTGCTGGAAATATCCTCATGGTTTTCTAGTCATAGTAAAGGATTCTCCCCTATATAAAGGTAGATACAGATGTGGATTCGATCAGTTCATAATATTACCCCAATAAGATGAGTTATGGTATTTCGAAATTTGGTCACAGTGGCTTGGAAAAGCGAAGCGAGAGCTGCTTAACACACACAGATGATGGTAATTGCAGTGCCAGTGGAAAACGACTTTAAAATTTGGGCAGACCTCTGCACGATAGAGATGCAGCTACAAAGGGTTATGTGCACGATGTAAATATCCAAACCCTCAGCACATTATCGGTTGCGCAAGCAAAGTTGATTAACTCTGTAACTGACACTTTGTCTACAATCATGTAGAAACTTGACAACATGGAAGAAACATTCACAAGCAAAGTTATCACTGCAATTGCAACCACAACAAATGATGAAAAGGCATGGAAACATTGCCAGCATGTACGTGACACAGTAGTAGAACACCGTCGCCATATTCGGGAAAAAATCTATGTACTTCAAACAGCAATGCCTGAAAAACCAAGTGTATAAAACCTGCTGCTTAAACAAGCGGCAAGTAGTAAGATGTCGGATGTAGCCATGGACTTACATGAAGTGATAGCAAACGTACGTGCAAAATATTTAATTGCAAAACGTTCACGGATGGAGCGGGAGGATGTTCTGGAACAGAGGTTTCAAGCCTGTCACAACTCGCCTTGATTCTTTGCAAACGAAAATAGAACCAGTCGCTCTGGAGAGAGATGAAGAACACCTGCAAGATACTGTGTTGCAAGATGGGCAAAAAAGACCTCGCAAGTACATATTTATCTGTCGAATTATTCAGCACTCTTTAATGACAGAGTTTATGGTGTTTACAAACGCAATAGAAGATGGTATTTGGGAAACAAAGAAATATTTTTTCTGCCTGACGATGCTATACAAGTTGGTGGTGAAGTTATAAAGCCAGTAGCAGGGCTTCATGAGTTGCTATTCAAACACAATCCTGTCTCATATACACGGGCTGCACTATGACAGTATAAAAAGTTGCTGAATATTACGAATGCTTATTTAAAAAATAATGACCCTCTAAGTGATGAATATAAAGATGAGACACATCCTAAATTCGACATTGCGGCAAAGTTATTTCCTAATGTTGGTAGGGGTGCTAGCCATGGATCTGGTCTTTTCACAAACAAATTCGTTGACAGTAAACAGACAGAATACATGTACTGGAATGATGTCAATGAAATTGTGGATAGATAAAGGCTGCTTATCGCATCGCAACAGGCTGGTAATAATTCTCACCAACACGAGATTGTGAACATCGTCGAAGAGTTGCGCGAAGAAAAATATATTCTATGAGTTGTGCTCAAATATCTGCTGAGTTCCACAAACCAGCAAGGAGGAATTATCCTAGATGAAAAGTCTTGTCTTTGCCCCTCGCGACTTGTATCAATGCGACCTCATCGACATGATACCTTATGCCCACAAAAACAAAGGTTTCATATACATGCTGACAGTTATCGACTGCTATACCAAATTTGCCTGGGATGTGCCTGTCAAGTCCAAGAGTGCTAAAATGTAGCTGATGCAATGGCTATGGTCTCACTTGATAAAGGTCCACCGAAAAATCTACAAACTAATTTAGGCAGTGAATTCTGCAATCCATCATTTCATGCTCTGATGAAAAAACACAAAATCAATCATTATTCTATTCACACAGGCATAAAAGCTTCAATTGTCGAACGGTTCAACCGTACTCTGAAAACTGGCATGTGGAAAAAATTTTCTGCTCAAGGATCTTACAAATGGTTAGGATTACTACCTGGTCTGTTATCCTGCTACAATCATACCCTCCATCGAACAACAGGTATGCGACCAGTCGATATCATGAACAATTGCAAGGGTATTATCAACAATTCTAAAAAACTTGACAGGCGAAACCTCAGAGCAATCATTGGTGACTATGTGCGCATTTCTCTATTGAAGGGGACTTTTTCAAAAGATTACATGCCAAATTGGTCAAACGAGATTTTAAAGGTGGTTAAAATTCGACATTATGAACCACGCATGTATTACTTGCCAGACTTGACAGGCCAGCCAATAAGAGGTGGTTTTTATGCCAAAGAAATTCAGAAAACAAATTTTCCAGACTCATACTTCATCGAGAAGATATTGAAGAGGAAAGGAGATAAAATGCTGGTTCAATGGTTGGGTTTTGATAAGTCTCATGACAGTTGGATTCATAAGTCATCAATCATCCCAGATGGTACTCAAGAAGGAAGAGTCAAGATGCATGAAGAAGATGTTGCTATGTAGGGAAGAATCAAGACTGAAGAAATGTGAAACTGACACAAGACTCAAGCGATCATCCCTGACAGTGCTCAAGAATGAAGAGTCAAGAAGCATGAAGAAGATGCAGGAAAACTTCATGACTAAATAAGACTATGTATGAAATTTTTAAAATAAATATTTATTACATTATTAACCATTGTTTTTATTTCTATCATTAATGTTTAGATAAAAGAGGTAAAGTCAATTAGATATTGAACAATTTTAAGGTGTAAACCTTACCATCTCTATAAAAATTGCCGATACTAGCACCACCTACCCTCCGACATGAGAAACCAGACACACACACTAGCACACTCTAGCAGGCAATGTACAAAACAAAATTGACAACACCTGTTTGAACCTAGATATTCAAAATGGCTGACAAAAACAAAAGATGCATGAAATTGACACCATAACAAAATGGCTGGCAGAAGACCAAGTAACCAGCGAAATCAAAGTGGTGCATGAATTTGACATGGCTGACAAATACACAAAACAAAATAACTGACGAAAGGTCAAAACAAAATGGAGGGTACAATATGGCTGCCAAAACAAAATTGTAGATACAAGATGGCTGCCAAAACAAAATGGCTGAAACAAGATGGTTGCCAAAACAAAATGGTAGATACATGATGGCTGCCAAAACAAAATGGCCGCCAATAAAAAATGGTAGAAACAAGATGGCATCCAAAACAAAATGGCAGAATCTAAGATGGCGGACAATGTCACCACGGCACCACAGCCAGTAGCCGTCTGCAGCAGAACCTACTATTCCTATCTACTAACATTAATATAATTTATTAATTTTATCCGGTTATTTTATTACTCTCCGATAATATTTACCTGAGCTAAACAAATCAAATTATAAACAAACATGTTCACTGGCAGCCGACTGCCGTGCACTGTGATCTTGCATAAGTAATATATGTTTTTAATCTGTTGCGTGCATATAAATTTACCTGTCTATTACCAAAAAAGAAAGTTTTATTAACAAATATAGAATATTTACAGACGTTGTACACAATACATTATGTTTATTACTTAGTTACGGTTAGCGACGACACGTCCATACAGTTGACTCACGATTTGTTTAACGACTGATGTACGAGTTTCTCGGTTCACTTGTCATAGTTTACAGATGTACAATACTCTTATAATTGTTCATGAACAATCCAGAAGTTAAGTTCAGTAATAATTACCAGTGTAAAAATAAGTCGGAGATATCACAAACAAATTTAATTTTTTTCCTAAGTATTTTTAGACATTTGAGTAACACGTCAATGTTGTGGCTACTACAGCGAATGAATGGTTTTTCCGTCCATATACGTTTTCCGTTTCGATTCGTCTGCGCCAAAATTCCTTGATCTATTTCGTTCCATCCCTCTCGCCGGTAATGTTTACATGGTAAATAGACTTACGGATTAGCTTATGTGACGTCGTATGTCGTGAAAAGTGAAATTGTGTTGCATGAATTTCAAAATGTGGATATAAACTTTTTCTGCATTATTAAACAAACCACGGTGACGTTTACAAGATACAAATAAAATTTAACATATTTTTATAATACCAAACAAATATTTGATGTGAATTATCGATAGATTGTTTGGCGATTGACCAAATGAAAAATAAGTACAAAATAATCCACGAGGACTTTACAGTAAGTTTTATTACGCGATTTGTTGACTTTTATTACGTGCATGCAGTATCAAATGTTCGTTACGTCAGTACCAAAATGTTTTAATACAATCATTACTCAAACTTACATGAAGCTATTTTTTTTTCTTTCATGTTTTTCATAAGTTTCCTTTTCGTATGTCGATAACCTGTACAAAATTTTCACGCAATAATTTTTGTATGTAGTGCGTATTTTTTTTGTTTATTATACTACCTGTAAACAGTTTTGTCGGTTGGAAATAGAATGTCGGTACGCTGCACAAATTGAGCCAATTATAAGGTTGCGAGGTGCAATGATATTACATTATTTATTTACTTCAGAATTAATATTACAGTGAACGGTGAACAGTAACAATTTGTAACAATTCAGCATGAACAACGGTGGGATTTTGCTACTAATGTTAGCGATAAGCTTATACCATTCTTTGTATTATGCAAGGGTTTCATTTCCATTTTGTTCCGTACAGTTACTAGTTAGCATTGGCTCTTGTAATTTTATGGTTATTATTTGATGCTGTACATTAACACAGCGGGTTACATTAACTGTTTGATTTATACACGTAGGGCTATTTATTAAAATGGTTTTGGAATTATGAATATCGCAAATGTAGCGTACGTATAATGAAAATTCATCGTCAAGTAGGCAGGCCTATAGTTTTCCCATACACTTGCAAGGTTAATATAAATCAGATATAGCATCTGCGGTGCCCATGCTGTATGCTGTTAGCGATTTTACGAATCTGAATATTAAGAAAGAACTGAACACTTCTTAGTAAATCGAAACCGGAACAAGTTCATGATCAAATATCCGGTAGATCCGATACTCGAATGTTCGAACCGACCCATTCCACACACACACACACACACACATATATATATACATTCCTTATATATGTGTGTATATATATATATAAATATGTGTGTGTATGTGTGCATTGTAAACATACTATTGACTGTCTTGAAAATCTTCTCTTGATGTAGCCAAAGTCCATTTTCTTCTTTGCTCTTCGCCTTTTGTAAATTTAAAATATGCACCTTGAGACAGCTGTTACAACTACCCCTAAAACACTGTTAACATGAAAAAGGGCATTGTACCCCACTAACACCACTAATTATTACACTAACGTAAATCTCAGAGCACAAGATGCGTCTACACAAGCAGGGATACATTCTACCACTGCCCTGCTACACAGCACAGGGCAGAGAGCAGGTCAGAACCGCTCGTCGAAGGGATGACCCACCCTCGCCTTTCTCTGTGATGGCCTATTGTCCATGACGTCACGCCCTTCAGGCTCGCCAGTGCTCTGGCCTTCAAGCCTAGTCGGCGTTGCCAAGGCCCACTCACCAGAACAGTCATGTTTGGATTTCCAACTGAGTAGGGGCTGCATGAGGGACTCACCCAACTGGGAGCAAAACCGGCATAACCTGCATAAGTTAAACATGGCCGACCCCTCCCCAGGTGGTGCTATGGCTCTGATTGGCCTAGAGGGCCATTAAGGGGGCGTTGTCTTGGCTGGGATTGGTTGTTGGGGTCTTTTTGTACGAATAACACCTAAGTGCCATGAGGCATGTGATTGGCCGAGAGTTTAAGCCCCGCCCCTGGAAGGAAAGGGAGGGGAAGAGAGGGGAAGTGAGAGGAAGTGATGGGAAGTTAGGGGAAATGAGGGGAATGGGCCCTTTTGGTACAAGCTATGCCTAAGCACCATGAAGGAGAAGTGTACACCCCCTCCCTTCCCCTATAGCCTCATCTGTCCTAATGGCATACCCTTATAGCATACCATTAAAGGAATACCCCCTGTAGCCTCTTCCATCCTTATAGCATATCCTTACAGGATACCATTAAAAGAATACACCCTGTAGCCTCTCCCATCCTTATAGCATACCCTTATAGCATACCCCCTCTGTAGCCTCACCTACCCACTCCCTATACCTTAAAGCAGAAGGCCTGTAGCCTCTCCCATACTTTTAGCATACCCTTATAGCATACTCCACTATAGCCTCTTCTACTCCTCCCTACCTTATGTCATTCCCCCTCCATCCATATAGCATGTCCTTGTACCAGCCTCCATCCTTGATCTCCCACCTCTAACCTTGTAGCATACTCCCCTTCCCGCCTATCCTTATGACATACCCCTTCCAGTCTAACTTCTGCATATCCTTGTGAGATACCCTTAAAGCATAGTCTACCCCTCTACCCCTGAAGGCTATACTTGATACTACACAAGATTTAGCATACCCCTCATACCTACCCCTCTCTCCCCTCCCCTAAAGACTCACCTCTAGAGACGTCCTCTCCTCTCGACTTCCGAAGCTCGACTGAGGCCGGCTGGAGGAATCACTAGTATAAAATGCTCCCCCCACCCTACTCGATCAACAGTGTATATCCCCAATATACATGGACTATGTACTCATTTGGATGCTGTCTTCCGAGGTAAGTGTTTCTTGTGCACATTTCTCATCAACTTCACTGTAATTACTTCTTTACATTGTACAAAATATTCACTAGATTTTTTATCGATCACCTACACACATTCATACCTACATACATGCATTAGCTTGCAAAACACACACATACTATTAAATTAAATTTCAACAGTCATACATACTGCATATACATAATTATTGAATAAAATTCCAACAACCATAAACACAGTTATCACCTCACATTCACGCTAGCAATCACTTCAGATGTATACGTAGGTGCGCAGTGTACAGAAATGTAGACTTGTGATAGCAACCATCTTGTAATCGCAGTTCAACCAGATACTCAGTCAGCTTGTAGACATAATCTGGTGGTGCTCACTCAGGTAACCACAACTGAACACAACTCTGTTATACACTAGTATTCGTGGTAGGAGTAGAAAGTTAGACAAGTGTTTGAACATCACATCAGTCTAGACCACAACAGTCGGAGAGCGAACATTTATGACATAATATTTCCAACAGGTTTATTTCAAAGTTTACAGGGAACAAAGACATGGACACAACAAATATTACCTAAATAATAATAGTAGTAAGAGAATATATCTGGAAACAGCTTTAAAATTACAGATTTTATATGACTACATTTGCTTACCCAAGGCATGACATGAGAAGGTGAGAATGTTAATTTAACACACCTGCAATCAGTAATAACATAATTATGAACTTAGCTCCTATGTTGCAGAGGTGTCGGATACTCCCGAGAAACTCTACCGATCTATATTTATCAACCAACTTCCAACCTCCTACATGCACACGTACATACATTCATACATACATACATGTACAAGCAACCATGTTCACTCTGACTCCCCTTGAGAACATGTGTTCTAGAAAGAGGGAGTTGTATTTTCTCTGTCACCATGTCTGTGGACCCCTCGTTTGAGTTACAGAAAGCCGTCGCACTCATAATTAATGGATTACACTGTTCAGTTGACACATCCCTCCACTAATTGGACTTCCGGTGATTAAGGGTTTTATGCAGTGGACCACGAACTGAATTTTGGGGGGAAGCAGGAGTAAATGCCAAGCAGCGGGGTGGGACCGGCCTGAGAGTGAGGAGGCCGGTATTGGAGGAAGGGATGAGCTCAGTTTACCACCCCTCCTTTATTCTCTAGCCATTAGCAGGACGAAGCGGTCGACAGGCGCAGGTGGTCTGAAGCGCACGTTTGCACATTCGCCAGCACTTACTGCGTCGGAGGCGCACCAAGTTCCTCGCCACGAATTATTATTATTTTTAGAAGATTCCTAACCCAACTAAATCATTGTCTTGGGATTTTAAACTAACCCAAACCAAATGTGACAGGGAACTGGTAAAGGAGAGGAAGGGATTGTGCAGTACTGTGCACAGACGCCATCCGTACATCGCCTCGATTTAGACACTAATTATTGCTCCATGCCAATGCTCGCTTTCAAAACAATTCAATCACATGATACGTCGGAGGCAATGATTGTTGCCGACTACGAGCAACAGAAAAGCTAGAAACGCATCGCACATAATATATGCCTAAATTAAAAATTTGGTAAAATTATTTATGAAAGAGATTCATGCTAAAAATTTAGTTTTTTTATAATTATTTACAGTACTAATTTAGAGTAAAATACACAAATCTCAGTAATGAAAATTTGATTTTGTAGAAATATAAATTTATGTTTTAGGTTTTTAGCCTTCTTTTATTTTACGATTAATTTTAAGGACAAACTATTTGAATCTCTTGTCATCAATTATTTTGGCGTTGCACTACCTTGAAATGTGCCTAAAAAGGCATGCAAATTTTCGTCAATCCAAGATCCGTGTAGATGGCTCCTTTCGTGAGCACCAATTATTTATTTATTTTACCCATTCTTCACATCTCCAACACACATAAAGCTGAATTTTCGGACTATTACTTGTGCAATTTTTACGTTAAAGCAATGATAAATTACATTGTTATCATTATAAATCTTATGAATCTCCTGCTAAACCCACCAGTTACAAATTAATTATCGTCAATTTCAATAAGGTGTGCCATGATCAATGCATATTCTAGGGGAGATGTCTAATGGAAAGTGCAATGCAGGAATAGCGGACCTAACTATAAACTGTGTGTTCCAATGTGAAACATGCAGGAAAAACGTATAATACATTTAATTTGCTAACAGATTATAAGTTTTGAGAATGCTTCATCAAAATATACGCAATATAATTCTACATGAGGCAGATAGGTGTATTTTCAAGTTTTTATTTCACAGCAGAAGACTACAAACTACTATTCAGTCTCACTAATTGGATATTTTGATGTTTTGAATAATAAACAATGAGTACGCGTTGAATGTTACAGAGATTGCAATGTTAAGCAAATTCAAACATTTTGTATTATGGCATGTATTGATACATGACAAATATTTCCCTTCATGAATGGTATAAAAGAAAATTTCCACATAATTAAATCAAGAGCTTTACAAAATAGCTGGAAAGAACAGAACAGAATAACAAATTTTTTTGTCATCAATAATATATGCCACAGTAGAAAAAAACAGATACATAATTATTAATATACATATTTTTTTTTCACTGTAAAAGAGTTCGGTACATTTTTCAGTAAAATTAAAGTTTCAAAACCAAACTAGGCACCCGAGATAAAAATCTTACATTGTCTTATCTATAATGAAGATAAATATATAAAAAAGTTAATTACTTAGTCTATGTCCATATTTTCTGTACAAAACTAATAAATAAGTCTATCTGAACAGCACACAATGTTCAAAAAATAAATTGTAGCAAGTATAATAATACATAAGTATCACAATATCAAGCAGTTAAATTAGAAAAATGTACATGACTATACGTCTATTTATATGTTATGAAAATTGAACTAGTGGAGTCATTCGCTAATCGCTACAATCATTCTGAACAACAATCTTAGTAGAACAATATAAATATATTACGCAAATTCTTTATTAACACTTCCATACACGTGAATGAACACCTTCTGTGCACTGTTTGGCGTGGTACTATCTCTTATAATTCCAATAACTCCATCATAAGTATATACACGTAACTATTTAGGGTAGTACTTACGACATTTTGCATACCTCAGGTATATTAAAAGCTTTACTGCCGAACGAAAATTGCTCTCAACACTGAAATTCCTTTTCAACCTTAAGTATTATGCAATACTGCTTAACACTAACTAACATAAAGTATTTCATCTATAAACCTACTAATGTAAAGGTATTAGTGGATAAAATTAAACCAATGTGTTTCTTAAACACATTTACAAACGAAAGCTGTTGCAAACAGTGCAGAAGTAAAAGAAACAGTACGTCAAAAAACTTCCTAAACTGTAAATACAACCTATTGTTACATATTTAGCAAAATTTTTCGTGTGGGCAATTCTCTAAGCTCTTTGGGATAGAAGTCTTATGATTAGAAAGAAAGGAGTTTAATTAAGTTATTGATTTACTAGCTCACAAAGCTTACAAAATACACAAAACAGCAAACAACCATAACTTTCACAGCACCCTTATTACGCACACAATTACTTCTGTGCCACAGAAACGTTAATTAACTTTGACAATCAAAACACAAAAATGATTTTCCATTAATTAAAGACTACTAATCACTATAAAAAGTTCAGTCATATATCCAATCAACAGTCTCTCTAATAGTAACAATGTACAACCTTAACAGTCCGAAGTGGTGATGGCTCACCATGTGCTGCGCAGCACCACGAGTGCACCACTGTTTCACTCTTGAAGTCTTCGATTCGACTCCCGTCGACAACCTCCTTTTAGTCCGCCGACCCGCCGCAGCAGTCTTCTTGTTTCGCGCAATACTGCTCCGAAGGTATGTGCTTGCAACCTCACAGTAGACTCTGACGTCACCAAGATGTCTTCACCAGTCTCTCTCCACAAGTGTAGCACCTTCTTCTAGCACGACTAATAGCGAACTCTCTCCAAATCTGTCGATTCGGGGTTTATATACTCGGAAAACAGTCGGGGAATCACAGCATTTCAGGCGTCTAAAAATAGATATTACATAATGCTTCGGACGGTGAGCCTCGCAGGCCGGTCTCATAGGATTTAAGTGCACATGAAACAGGTCCTTGTAACGTAGCTCGGCGGGATTCCCATCATGAGACCGTCCGGCTCGTGAGTAATGTTTCTGTATTTACAAAAAGAATATATCGTAATATACGTATTCGTGATGTCTATACTTCCAAGCTGAAGTGAAGTAGACCTAAGTTTTTTGAGGTACATGATAAACTAGTGCTGTATGGTAACATGATGAGACCTGGTGTTTTTGTAAACACGAAGATATGAATGTGGTATTGGTTTTAGATAATAACATCTTGAAACTTTATTAAGCTTGGATCACTTTTCTAAACAATGTCTTGTTTAACTGTATAAACTGTTTTAACTCAGTGTGTGAAAAGTCAACTATTTTATAAGGGACATCATAGAAAATGTGATGGCAGTTCAAACACAAATTTATGATGGTGTATTTTTCAGAGCATTTTAGTGGTCAAACTAAAGTTTTTGCACTGAGTTGTGTGTGTATATGCATACAATGGGTGTCTATAGTATACATACAGAATGTCCAAGAAAAGGCTGTATAATAAGCATGCTGTGTGAATCCTGGGCTAAATTGAAGACGAAAACGTTAAGTGACAAAATGTACAATACCATTTTTTCGTGCACAATGAGGCAACACAGAGCGGGAGCATGTACTTTCTTGAGCACATAATATAACGGCCCGAACAATGACAGTCCAACACCTGTGGAGCGCAGGAGAGTTCTAATTCCTTGCTGTGTTGCCACATTGTGCACGAAAAAAAGTTAAACAACATTTTGCCACAACATTTTCGTCTTCAATTTAGCCCAGAATTGACGTAGCGTGGTTATTGTACGGCTGTTTCTGGACATAATGTATATACACATGTACATATAGGCCTACACATACATACACACAGACACACGCACACACATCAAACTAAGAACATTATATAATAAAGTCTGCTCTGTTTGCATTTCTTTATTTTTGTTTTTAACCTTGTTCTGGGCCTCTGTATTGTAAAGTGGATTACGAATGTCAATTTTTCAATGTGTCTAGGATCTACTAGCTCGGGCAACAAACAATGTTAGTAAACCTTTGAAAAACCGTTGCAATGGGAGTGCAAGACTGAATTTAGTTTCTAGGACATACTCCGCAATGGAGTATGTCCAAGAAAATAAATCTAAGTAGTGATAGTAAAATTGCAATAGATTGGGTTCAATTTGTTCCTTCCGAAAATGGTCGTCTCTTTCAATTTTAATGTCACAAATGTCTCTTTATTCGGATGACCAGACAGTAAAATTGCTGTAGTCTCTCTGTGATATGTAACTGCCCTTTTATCAGATAGAAATAACCATGATATTTTTTTTTCATTTCTAGTTTATATTTTTGCTGATGTAGGTATCGAATTTTTTCTTCTTGCACTGCCATATCAACATTTTTGCCACTTGCTGAAATTGGACATTTGATCTCTACGATTCCTGTACTTCCGATCAAAGCATCTGATGTAGCGCCCAGAAAAAAAATTCCTTGTCTATGAACATCCACATTTCTCAATTTTTATTCCTCTTTGTTGTTCAAGCTGTTATTGCGCCTTGCTCTGATTTCCTTCATAGCTTACTGAAGGGCCATTCAGAATGTCGGAAGAAAAATTATGTTCTGTACCACCTTGACACAGCTGGTTGTTGGTCTTCTGTGACATACTTTTCCAAAGTTAGAAGCTGTGAGCATTTTCATTCTTATTTCAAACCACTATCCACATCCAGCCTGAAATAATGTATTTCTTTCAGTTTGACGACGATCTTCTTCGGAAAGTTCTAGACTCTTAAAAAATGTATGCTCTTCCTCTCTGTAAACACCTGGATCCATGCCAGGCTGTTGGTAGCTTGTTCCATAGTCCTTGTCACAAAAAAAAAATTAGACGAGTAAATTTTTGTCTTGGTTATTTTTCTACAGCCTTTTTGATATTTGGTTTATATTCTTGCTATTCTATTAGGACTGATACCGTTAAACATGGATTTGTGGAGAACATAATGAGGAGTTTTGGTGTTGTGTGCTGTAACTGCATGTGCACATCTTCCCTTATATGATCGTTTTGTCGAGTAGTTTATTCTCTTTCCACCTGAAAATGTAACAACTCTACTGTTCTACTCGTTGCTGTCTACATCATGGATCTAGCTCTGGGAATGAGATGCCAAGTACAGCTTTTATGATGTGACGATGCATGCCACTTTTTATTAAAATCAGGAACAAGATTCTCTTCTCCCTCTTTTGGACCTGAACAGAAGTAACCAAGCTAAGCACATTCCTTGTGTCCACCAAACACGTGGCTTGGATCTTTTTCAATATATTTTTTTGAGTTGAGAGATCTTAATGCTTAATTCACATTCTTCAGAAACCATAAGTATAATGTCGGCGTCCATACTGCTTGAACTTCATTCATAATTCTTGTAACAAAAATATGGCATTTGTATGGAAAATTTGTGTTAATACACATACAATCTGTAAAATAACATAACAGAATTCATGTGACTCAGCGACAAGATTAGTATACAAATTCAGTAAAAATTCTATCTACAACTGAATTCTGAGTGGTGTGATGGTCAGCTTGATGGTTGAGTTTAGAATTACGAATTGCCTTTACAAGCAAAGGTTTCGATAGCCGATAATGGGGGATACGAGGTGGATATGCAGCAACATTTAGAATGCAATTGTAAGGGATTAAATGCCTTACTCCAGAACAAAATTTGAATGTGATCAAGTTGCAGAAAACCTATTCTTTATAACAAATGTAAAATAAAATGTAGAAAAATCACAGCGAAAACAGCGTAAGCTACCTAAAATTTCGTTGTTTGAGTTTTGAAAAAATTCGCAATTCATGTGCGTGTTAACTCGTCTTTCATTTTTATGCAGCTCTAATAATTAAAATTTCATTTCTGTGTGAAATTTTGTTTCGTTAGAAGATAAGATCTTATCATAAATGAAACAGGAAGCTGGATAGCTTGCTTTTTAAGAGCATGTCAGAGAGCTACAGGAATATGTAGAAGGGAAGATATGACAACAGTGGGACTGGGTAGCTCGAGGGTGCTGGGCTTGGCTGTTGAGTGCTGTATAGGGAGACCTATGAAGCGAACAATGGGGAGTGTGTCACAATCCAGGGCTTGGGTAGCACGACGCTGGTTAGCTTGCTTGTTGAGAGCATGTCAGAGAGCTACAGGATTATGTAGAGGGGAAGATATGACAACAGTGGGACTGGGTAGCTCGAGGGTGCTGGGCTTGGCTGTTGAGTGCTGTATAGGGAGACCTATGAAGCGAACAATGGGGATGTTGTCACAATCCAGGGCTTGGGTAGCACGACGCTGGTTAGCTTGCTTGTTGAGAGCATGTCAGAGAGCTACAGGATTATGTAGAGGGGAAGATATGACAACAGTGGGACTGGGTAGCTCGAGGGTGCTGGGCTTGGTTGATGAGTGCTGTATAGGGAGACCGATGAAGCGAACATTAGGGAGGTTGTCACAATCTAGGGCTTGGGTATTACGAAGCTTGTTAGCTTGCTTGTTGAGAGCATGTCAGAGAGCTACAGGATTATGTAGGGGGGAAGATATGACAACAGTGGGACTGGGTAGCTCGAGGGGACTGGGCTTGGCTGTTGAGTGCTGTATAGGGAGACCTATGAAGCGAACAATGGGGAAGTTTTCACAATCCAGGGCTTGGATAGTACGAAGCTGGTTAGCTTGCTTGTTGAGAGCATGTCAGAGAGCTACAGGATTATGTAGAAGGGATGATATGACAACAGTGGGACTGGGTAGCTCGAGGGT
>PNEQ01029269.1:13476-23567 GCA_003012365.1 Medauroidea extradentata | reverse complement strand
TAGTGCAAATAAATTGACAGTAAATATAGACAAAACAAATTTTATACAATTTGTAACTAAAAATAAATTAGCAACCACTCCTAAACTAAGCTGTGCTGGAATTGAATTAAAACAAACAAAGGACATAAAATTTCTTGGTGTCCATATTAATGATAATCTAAATTGGAACTCTCACATTGAAAAGATAATACCTAAACTAAGCAGTACATGTTACTCTCTCAGATGTTTGTCAAATAAACTTGATGTCACTGCACTAAAGGTAATATATTTTGCATATTTCCATTCAATATTAAAATATGGTATTATGTTATGGGGAAATTCTACTCATACCTTTAAAGTATTTGTTATGCAAAAGAAAGCTTTGAGAATTTTGTGCCATATGAAAAGCAGAGACTCTTGTCGTCCTCTGTTTAAAAAATTTAAAAGTTCTTACCTTACCTTGTCAATATATTTACACAGTTTTGGTTTTTGTGTCTAAAAATTTTGAAATGTTCCAAACTAACTCAGCTATTCATCAACACTTTACAAGGACTCAATGTTACTGTCACTACCCAGTAAATATTCTAACTATGTATCAGAAAGGTGCTCTATTCACTGCCATTAAGTTGTATAATAAGATTCCCTCTTTCTTAAAAAATACATGCAAGAATAATTGTACACTGTTTAAGAAGCAGCTAAAAAATTATTTAATTGGTGAGGCTTTCTACTCCATTGAGGAGTTTTTAAGTGACTAATTAACTTACATGTTCTCCTGTGTGTCTAAATCAATATAGTACAGTACATGTATTATTTTATGTATGATCTGTTTTATCTTCTGTATGCTTTCTCCTTATATTCATATCATGTGTGATTTCACGCTAGTGTGTGTACCTTGTATATGTATTTGTAACACAACATATTTGTAAGTTGTCTTGACTTGTTCCACATCCCTGAGTCCTGTACTCATTTGGGGATCTATGGAATGCAAAATAAAAAAAAACAGCTAAATGAAGGTTATGTTCGGCTGCGGTATCCATGGAGATAGGAATTGTTTCCCACACCTGACTGAAGCTCCGCCTCTTTTCAAGTCGTCCGTGTAAATGTGTATGGTAGTTCCTTCCCGCAGCAATACACTGCAATTCACTCCGAATAAAATGTTTACTATAGCGCCGTATGACAAATCAAGGTGGACTACGTGACTTCAAGAAGAGACTTAATAGTCTGCTATTAACAACGAAAACACAGTTTATGTGTGTAATGATTATTTCTATGCATTGTGTACAACATGACACGGTTAGCATAGAATAAATGAGTTTGTTTGAATCAAAAGTTGCAGTCAATAGTTTGCGGTTTGCGACGAAATCTCTGCAGCTGTAGTGTTATTGGCTGTTCGACTGGCTGTGGCAACGTAATTAGCCAATAGGCGAGTTCAAGGCGCCCGTGACTGGTCAATAATTTTTGCGAAAATCACCCAGATTGCATGGCAAGGCTGCTACTTTCATGGCCATTCACGAAAAACAATTATTCGGCGAAAAAATATTTTTAGTAAAAAAACTTGATCTACTATATTGTATTCCCAACTCGCGCTACCAGGAAGCTCGATTACCAGTCTGTAAGAGCCAAGTTTGGTTAAACGCATTTCAGCTATTGGCTTGATAGGTTCACTTTTTGTACGCATTCGAACTTCATTCAGCTGACTTTTCAAACCTAAAGTAATGTTTCTAGACCGTATCTGAAACATTAAAATGAATTCGTTGTATGCCTAAGTTATTATCACTCTGGAATTTAAATTAAATTTACATAAACTCAAACCTATAACTAATCCGTCACAATGAGTGAGAGATACTAATACCTTGCTCTCACACTCCTTTAAAATCAACACCAGTGAATTCTTCGTTGTTAACTACCAAATCTACAACCATGCATTCCTTAACAACGGGTGAATTTCCCGAGCTAGCTTTTACGTAACCGGGTTCCCTATATTTGATCAATGTTTTTAATTCAGTGAAAAATTCCAATACACACAGTAGTGCCGGATGAGCGGCGGCTAACCAAAACAAGTACGTCTACGTCATAAATGTGTTAGCCAATGTGAATGAGGATTCAATGTCTTACAGCGGCGTTTGAAATGATGACATTTTTAAAGCTAAATAATTTTAAAATTAAAATTCTCACGAAGCTGTTGCTTTGTCTGGCTGCATTTAGTGCCGAAATAATTCGGTAGAGTCATGTAAATATTAAAAACTTTTTTTTAGAGTTGTCCTTATTGTCACAAGGGACGGGAAAAGGAGGGGGCATTTCCGATGATTGCAGAATGTGCAGCACAGTCTTAGAGGCTAGACACAAATCACACAGCATAAAGTAAGTCTACAGTGCACAGTAGAGGACGAGTCTGGGTAGATGAACGATTTCACCTGTTCCCTACTTCCAGGGGCGTCATTTGGGCCTACAGGAGGGGGGGAGGGGGGCAAATGCCCCCCCTGGATTTGGAATTTTTGTGTATAAATATATTTTTTTGTATTTTTAAATGTAAATAATGCTAACTTAAGGACATAAAACTGAAGTTTTATTATTAAAGTATCTAATTTATACATGCTTAATTAATAAAAAAGATGCAACAAGGTCACTGTCGTCAGAAAACAAAATCTTGCCCCCCCCCCTGGGAAAACCTGAAATGACCCCCCTGCCTACTTCCCGACATGACATAGCTATGACCGACGTCTAACGGCGCCCGTCCCTAAGTTACGGTGGGTTTGATACATAAGTCTAACTCTCCTCAAGTTGGCATTAAGGGTGGTACCTAAAGATTTGTCCCTACCCATATAAGCATGGTGGATATATCAGGTTTGCCTCTGCTCGAGTATACAACCGCTGTACAACTGGAGGGACTGACCGGAGAAGGTGACGGCGCGATCAGTACGTATGAGCGCGATGTCGTTGCAGAACTGCGGTTTGTCGTAGCCATCATGAACGACGACGAGGGCCGGCTTGTAGTCCTGCACAGGGGCGTTGCAGTAGTTTCCACTGCAGTCTGGGTCAGTGAGGATGTTGTGCTCGCCCAGCCGTACCATGCTCCTGCACACACATGCACACACTGGCTCTCCTCCATTCTCTAACTCACACACACATTGCTGCTATGTCACATTTCAGCATGCGCTTCTTAACTAGCCTCTCTTCCGTTGTCCTTGATTTGTTAAAATTGTTTTCGTTATTACCATAGAAACTGCACAATTTTTTTTTCAATTTTAACTGAAAAATAAAAAAATAAATTCATATGAAGTACGACCTTTTAGCGAAGAACCTAGGGAAGACACATATGTGAGATTTTGAACATTCTGGTTGACAACAATTTTTCTGAAGATTAGTATTTCTATCGGTAACTCACAAACATTTGTATGCCTTCTTTGTGTTAACTTACAGTAATATCCACGTATCGTAGACAAATACGACAGTGATATTGAGTTGTGTGAACCACTTGTATTACGTACTCACAGAATGACCAGAAGACTGGAACATGTTGGGGACGAATGTACGATCTTGAGAAAGCGCTCCTCACTCTCTGTCTGAAGAATCACACTGTCATAAATAAATTGCAATATGTTATAATAATTCATTTATTTCTGCCTTATGTCCAATTTTCTCTAAGTATATCCTTCCAGGTTATATAAAAATGATTGCTGCCGGAGACTCGTACAGCATTCAAGTTCATAATACACTTAAAATTCATGAGATGTATCTCTAAAAAGAATGAAATACTTTCCCTGTGAACTGTCAATTATGCTTTACAGTTTACAGGAGATGTTCTCCATGCTGGGTGCGACGACATGAGGAATGTCTCTTCGGTAGAGCAGCTGGCTCTAAACAGTACCAACCATCTCTGATCAATGCCGACCCTGCTTAAAGGAGGTAATGATGTATGCATTTTAACTTAATTATGTACCTTTCACGGTTTACGCTGAATCATAAAACTTCCCGGCAAAGTTTTTATGTAATAAATTTATTTTTTAACTGCTGGTTGTGCAGAGACGCATGTACACGAGGTCGATGAACGTAGCGGTGTTGTGAGCAAAGAGCGGACATCAATGTGACCACGTGTACACGCTGGGAGTGGCAACTACAGGATACCGCAGTACCACTGAGGATGCTGTTGTTGATAGCACGTGGTCGGATGTGGGCACCCGCCAACTATAGTCACCAGCAAGCCGAACAAGAATTGCTTTAAGAAAAAACTACTGGACAGAAATAACATCTTCATATTCTTCGTCATTTAATAAACTGTCGTCTTTTATAGACACACATATATCGTAATTTTACTTTCAATCGATTGACGAAAACTATCATCTGTCCTAATACGGTATTATTTACACAATTCATATTAGCGCTTTTGTATTCAAACGGCTGTCTACAATTTCATAGTGGTTAAGAAAGAAGACTTTCGTTATTGAAAATACACTTCGTAAATAAATAATTGTCTTTAAAAACAAAAGAATTTCTCAACAAGTGTTGCATTAATTCTAGAACTGACATTTTGAGTAGGATCAGTTTCAAAGGTGTTTAATCAACTGTTTCCTGTCGATAAAGTTACTTATAAGTGAAGTTTTGTTAATTACAATGACGAAATGGCAAAAATAATAATAAGTAAATAATTAAAAATGTAAACAGAAAAATTTCTAAAGCTGCCGTTAGGCAGGATACCAAGAATATTATTTTAGTTCGGGAATATTTTTAATGGGATAAAATGTTAATGGCTACGCAAAATATTGTGGACACAACATTGCAGTGCTAAGTGATCTTAGAAAACCAGAAGTGAGACAAGAAAAAAGATAATAGCCAAGTGCTCATAATTCTCTATCTGAAGAAACACACTATCAGAAATAAATTGGATCATAATGAACATAATATAGTAATTCACTTTTTTGTCTGGTTTCTGTCTAATATATACTACGCATAACCTTCCAGGTCGTATAACATTTATTTTTGCCAGAGACTCATACAGCATACAAGCGTTTATCTAACGACATAATGAAATTTAATTTTAATGTAGGTTTACTGTGCCAGCTTTTTTCATACTGAACATAAAAATTCATACATTGTCTCTCTTAAAAGTAAGAAATACTTTCCCTGTATACGGTTAGTAATACTTGACAGTTTACAGGAGATTTTCTCCATGCTGGGTGGGACGACAGGAATGTCTCTGCGGTAGAATGTTTTTTAAATTGAAATTATCATACGTGTGCCTTCCACGGTTTACGCTGAATCAAACACTTCTCGGCAAAGTTTTTATGTGATTAGTTTATTTTAATAACTGCTGGTTGTGAAGATACGTATTTTTTACTATTGTTTACAGGCTTTTGTATGTGTTTACTACAGCCGAACTTGGCTTGTTTTTATTTTACTGGTACGTTCGTGTTTCCCGGTTAACAGGAAACAGAACGCGCCGTAGCTACCCGTGAACACTCTTCCCAGATAACAGTGCTTTCACTGGCCAAAGACAAATTAGACAGAAAACATTTCTGAAGCTGAAAACCAAACATTAGAAACTGTACATGAACGTTTGTGGCACAGTACTATTAATTTCCTGCGCCTTACATAGGGCATGCGTCATACACGTACATACGTATAGTAACACATTCGTGTCTTATGACGTGTTTCAGAATATCACCTCTCTTCTTTTAAAGAAGTTAGTTGAGAAAGACGACAGCAACCATTTCCATTAAATACCATTTGAGAGTCTTTTTATCTAATTGCAAGGTATTGCAACATAATGTTTCAAAATCATTCAATATTGTAAATTGTGTAAATTTAATTCAGCAGAAGGCAAACATAATCTCCTATATATTTCAAAAACATATTTAGTGTTTGTCAATTACTTCATGTTTGTCAAAGATACCTCTGTTAAAGAGAGCAACTCAGTTCAAAAATCTCATCCCGTAGAAAGCAACTTAACACAATTCAAATGTGACTTCATTTAATTATACGTTATCTACACGAACATTTTTTGCTAGTTATATTATGCTGTAAGTTTTATCTGGTTTCAAATACACATTTAATTTTGAGTAAGTTTGTTAGTATTACGCCTTAGTGTTTTTTTTTTTGCTGATAAAATAATCCTCTTTTAAGTGTCACGTTCGTTATTTAAAACATAATTTTACTGACTCTTAAAGAAATTATACATATAATTCATTTTAAAACGATACATATGTAAAGCATCAGTGAATGTATAGTCATTTATTTCTGTTAAATTTTATATTTGTTGTTATGTGTGTATGTGTGAGTTTACATACACACATACATACACATATACATATATGCATGCATACATACATGCATAAATGACAAAATTTTAACATACGAGTTACACCTATTGGCTTATTCACTGGTATTTTCAAATAGACTATCTCTTGTCCAAAATAGTACAGTTCATTAAATTAAAACCGTAATCTATAACATATGCTGTCAAATAAATCTAAAAACTTATCCTTGTTTTTTATGGAGTATTCAGAATATTTGTGCAAACGTTTAGAGTAAATAAAGCTGGACATAATGAATGAGTACCTGATTTATGCGAGTGATTACTTACACTCTCAGATTTCTGGGAAGATTAGAGACACAATGCGCAGCTGTGACGAGGTAGAACTTCGTTACGAGTACTGCTCCGCCCTCGAACATGGGAATATTCGATTTTTTGCCTGCAAAATGTTCACTCACATAAAACTGAACGAATGCATAATTCTTCTTCTAAATGGGGAAAATAATACAGCATACCGCAATTTATATTTAACAACTCCAAATAATAATAGTGATGATAATACTATAATAATATGTATGTTCGTATATAATTTATGTCATGTTTCCGTAAATTTCGGATACCCATATCATGGGGTAACATTACAACAAAATCTGTCGTTTCAAATAACTGTTAGCATCTTCTTAAATGGATTAAAATTTCACAGTACACAGCAGTCATAAACGACATTACTTTACCGTAAATAGTGGTTTAGAATTTGTATTTAAAAATAAATTAATGGGGTGGGGCAAAGTTACCCAGAGGGGTGCAAAGTAACTTCACTTTACGGTAGACGCAAGCTGAACATTATATTTTGACCATACATCATTTAAGCGTTGGATTAACAGCCTATAATGTATAATGTCTATGTCCTCCAATTCAGAAGACAGTTCAACCTGAACAAAAATATTTTACGCTATATTTCGTAAACCATTGGACAAATTCTTAGAACGTTTTAGATATTGGCAAATTATCGTCCAGTCTTTAAAGTCAATAAGAAACATAGCTGTAATTTATCAATTTTTGAAGATTACACTTCATGATTAGGTCGAGAATTAATTGTAATATTTCGCGAGCTACGGGCCTATTTAGTACGAAGTTTCGTAAGTAGTATTTTTCCCGCGAGCGGTTCAAGAGCTCGGCTCGCAAGTGTAAACGCGCCTAAGCTGCCGTGATTGTAAGTCCACGTCCTTCAACAGAGCTGGCACAATGTTCTCTAAAAATTGTCGATAAAAGCGGCCAGTCAAATGCGCTGGCAAAAAGTATGGTCCAATGGGTTGTCGCCAACAATGCCGGCCCATGCGTTAAAGCAAATGTCGCTTGATGGCGGTGTTCAACTATTGTATGCTGGTTGATGTTCCATACGTGACTGTTTAGACTGTTGAGAACGCCATCACGCGTAACAGAAGACTCGTCGGTCCACAACATACGCACTGATGCACATACCAGCCTGCGAAATCGACTCGTGGCTGAAAATCAGCGGGTTGTAATGCTTGCAACGTTTCGCGATGAAACGGGTGTAGCTGTTGTTCATGAAGAACCCTCCACACTCTTTGGTGGTATTGTGCGAGCGATTCCATATGTTCTACTTGATGGTGAATTGGCGATGCTTTCCAATACGCCTTCCTTAAACCTGCTGTTCTCATGTACGTCTCATGTTGGTGTCATACCGGTTCGCTGTAAATGTTCCAGTCTTGCGTAACCGTCTGTCCACAGACGAGAACATCCGATGGTGTCTGTGAGGAAATTTCTGTGCATACAGACGCTGAGCTCCTCTTGCGTTACCTCCAGCAGTACCATACATTAGAAGCGCATCTGCCATTTCTTCATACGTGTACTGTCTCTTCATGTTGCGCACCAACTGTCTAATATCACCCTGGCACACACTCTAGCGGTGTAAGCGAATGATGCGCGCCTGTCTAAAAGATGACCGGCTTTGCAATGTGGGTTGCGTACGTGGTAGGCAAAGCGTACCCTCACATAATACTCCTCTGAAACAGTTCGCATTAAAGTGTTCCTTGAAGGGGAAGTGTATTATGTATTATTATGAACCATGTAACCCTGGTTCTAACACAGCGATCAGTAACCAGGCCACCCGGCCAGGAATTCCATAATATTAAACATAAGTTGCTGCAAACTACAAGACAGAACTCCCCACTCCAACAGCGGTACGAGTCGCCACACAGGGCGCGATAAAGGGGCGTATCACGCTACCTACGAGGTCTGTCTGCCCCATATCGTCGCCAGGACCACTTCACTACCAAGATGCACCACGACGTCCAGATCTACGACGTGCCGATCGCCATGGACGTTTCCTTACATCAGCCTCGGCATCATTTAACAAGGCGGGACTGTCATCGTCGTTACTACATTGCGTGGCTCGTAAGTAATCATAAATGTCTAACTATTCTTGCCTCCCTCCGTAAAGAACACCGTAAAAGTAATGTAATAGTTTGTGTAGATTGTAAATAAAAGCTGTACCTGATATTTAGACTGCAAGTCTGACTTATATTGTGTACCTGATATTTAGACTGCAAGTCTGACTTATATTGTTAGTGTATTAAATACAGTACGTTTTACGAAATACTATACCATTACTATATAACTAAAATAAGTATTTTTGCGTAAACGTAACATTGATAGAGTAGCGCCTGTTTGAATCCGGTCTTCTAGGAAGTAAACGTAACAGTATGTTTATTACATCTTCGAAAAGCAATAAAAATACTCAAGTGTTCACACACATTGGTATGACAATACCAGCCTTGTTCTCGATGTAGGGAGTGTTTGTACTCCACAATAGTTGTACAACAGCCTAATTTCAAAGTAAAATAACAACACTATTAATAAAATCTTTCTTAAATGCCCAGTACCTTTTATTAATTTCAGTTAAAATCTTTCTAAACAGCTATGTATAAGAATGGATGTCTCCCTCACATGTTAATGTTTGACATTTTTATATGTAATGTTTTCTACCCCATTTTGGATAGAGAATCAGCTCACGGCATTTGTACCTGTTGAGACGTTATCGTAAACTTATTGAAGTGTGTATAACGTTGTTTGCAGTGATTGTCCACCATAACCTATACAGTGAGCACTTCAAAACACATGTACGCAGTATTGCCTATGCTCTCCTGGCACTCTATCTTTGCAGCCAAAGCTTCGCTTGCATTTTTAACAACTATGTCTCCAAGACAGTTGCAATAAGAGGACAATTTTTGTTACGAAGCTTACATCACTCAAAGAGACATCTTGAAATGTTCCAATATCCCAACGGTACAAATATTTAATACGATTAGACGGTGGCCACTGCTATTTTGTAAAGGTTAGAGGTATCAACCAGAATTTGATGTGGGTTTGAATACTCTAGTAAAATTAACCAATATTTAGAGAATAATCCTTTTAAGTAAATCATTTTCCGATAGTTTAATAACATACGGTTCTGAAACTCGAAATTCAAAGACTCATTACTCCGTAAATATTAATCCTAGTTCCTAAGTGTCCTTATCTATTTTATACTTTATTTTCCATAAGTAATCACTTCACTGCGTCTGTACCTGTTTATCTAGCAAGCTCCAAAAATGTTAAAATGTCTGACATTTTGAAAACATGCAAATTGCATGAACGATATACACGAAAGTCAAGTCAGGTCAATAAGTAGTATATGCGTACTAAACTTGATGAAATTCGGTTAACGGGTTCGAAAACTTGTAGGGACACACAGACGCACACGCCCCACCACACACACTGGCAGAAACGCACAGACACACAGACAGAAAGGTGATTTCATAAGCAAACACGACAATAGGTAAAAAAAAAAAAAAAAAAA
>PNEQ01029269.1:0-13376 GCA_003012365.1 Medauroidea extradentata | reverse complement strand
TAACCAACCAAAATTATAATGTAACTCACAGTATAAATGCTACAGGTATTGTAAACCAATTGTACAATTATAGCTTATAGGCATTTTATATGCTAAGCATATTTTCTCCGGACCAAAAATTTGTGTACAATTCTAGTGCCCAAAATTTTAAGTTAACCTTACAGTAGATTTATTAATTGGTGAAGGTAATTGAAGAGTTTGCTAGAATAAAGGCTTCACTGAGAAAATTGCATAATGAGATAATGGCAGGTGAAATGTTTTGGAGAGATTCGTATTTTACGCCTCTCTTATGAGATTTTCTCTTAATAAAAATTAAAAGTAGCTACTTACATTACACAAATGAATAACAGTTACTAAAGTTAAATATGAAACATCAATCATTTATAGCATTGCGGTATCAGCACAGATCAAGACAAAAATTCATAACATTGTAAAGAATTGAGATATCGGTTCAAAAATTGTTTTGTCTCTTTTATGGATATAATGGAACACGATCTACTGTTTGATGGAAAAAGGGCATTCGCTTACTCAAGTCTTTATTCCAGACAACTCCTCAATTTACAGTAGGAAAATTGCACTGTTTTTAGGTTACAGTAGCCTATTTAAGTTTATACGTTATATTTCTGTATTTGTGCGTTTCCGTTTATTGATTATATGAGAAATCTTTGATTTTCGTATGAAAACTCTTGAACTGTCTACAATATCAATTTTTATATAAGGTGAAACATGCAACATTATTTTCTATTCTTGCGATTATCACTATCTTTAGTATGGTTAGCAACATTTACTATATTTTCACGTTCGAATGCATATTTAATGTTACCGCCTGGGTAGACATATTTTACGAGTTAGAGGCCTAAAACTGCACTGCGCTTAGGGCGACGAGGCACGTATATCACACCTGACACTAGCCACTAGGCGCAAGTCATAGACTGGCGTGCAGTCATCTTGACAGCTCGCCTCTATGAGATATTATTACGTAATGATGAAGATTTGAATTTACTGTACACACCACATTCTTAAAGATTCGAAAACAAAATTTTTGTAATTAAAAACACATTTTTACATATTTGGCTGCTTTAAGTACTACTGAAAGTCGTGAAATATGAATAAACGCGAGTAACGATTATATAATGCTATTCCTAAGTAGACGCGCGTTTCAACAGTTATCGAATAACCGTCTGCGGACCGAAGCTCTGTCCGCTCGCCTGGGAAGACGGCCAACAACATGTAATGTGTTTTGTTTAAAGTTTAAACAAGAAATATTAACTAACGTACGAAAACGCAACATTCCTTTCTCCCCCTTTCTATTATATTGCCAGTTAACTTTAGAGTGATTACGAAAGCATCGAATGATCGCACAGCAAACGAAGGAAATATAGCCGAGAGAACTAAGCAGTCTGCAGTGAGGGGAACATTAGCCGACTCACCAACATAGCCTATCCTGGCGATCCAAGGGTAGGCGCCCATACGCGCGTCCTTGCCACCGACAATCCTGTCATGTGCACTGATGCCGCAGTTGTCGTGCTCGAACATGCCCCAGTTAGGATGTTCCCGCGGCTCGAACAACTTCTTGTCTGCAGACTCTGCTCCCTGGGTCTTATTGTCGAGTTGCTGCGCGCATGTGTCGTTATTGCACGGTCCCAGCCCGCTCCTCGTCAGCAGGTGTAGCTTGCGTGGGTCGCCACCCGTCCATCTCTCCTGCTCTGCAAGCAACGTAATAACTCAAGAGAAACAAATCTGTCTTGATAGTCACAAGATTAAACAATAAATATTAGTTGATTCAACTAATCAATAATGTAGTTACTTCTAGGCATTAAGTAAGGCTTTAAAATTTAATTCTCTCTCTCTTTCTCACTGATGAATGGTATGACATTAGACACGTGCTCACTAACGAATATAAAATGTTTTGAAAAAAAAAAGTATATTGAGCTTCGATGGAAATTTTTGGAGATTCCAAAACTATTCTGAGTAGTTTATTCTAAAAAATGTTTTAACTTTAATCAGTGGGTCCTTTTATTGGAAATAGAAATATCAAATTAACGTAGGTAAAGAAAATGTACTAAACAATTATAACTTGTTTTCAAAACTGTTTTCAAAAGACATTGCACACTCAAACAAATAATTCAGGTATTCAATATAATTACTATGGTGTTGATCATAGCAGTAACAATTATATTAATTATAATACTAACAATATCTACATTCGTAATTGCCATCATTAGCTAGAATAAAACACACATATCCACAAAATTTAGTTGTCATGTACAATGAAACTGTATTAACAAATCAACATAGAGTTTTAAGATGATGTAATATACCCCACACTTAAATTTTAAAAATTTCTGAGTAAGCACTTCGTTGCAATACAAAAGTTGCCAATTTACTGTTAAGTTTATGTAGCTTGATGACATTTAGATAACCGCAATGTGAACTAGTTTCTTTATTATTTTATTTTGCTCAGTAAGTTGAATCAAATACCTGAAATTGCTAACGAAAACATACCACTATAATCTGAATATATAAAATGAAGTGTCCTGACTGACACACTCACTCACTCACTCTCTAACTCATCAACGCACAGCCCAAACCACTGGACCTAGAACATTGCGATTTTGAGGGAAGCTTCCCCTTGTCCCGTAGGCACCCACTAAGAGTGGAGTTTTTGAAATTCGATAATTAAGGGGGTGAAAAGGGGTGAAATGTATTTTCAAAGAATCCCTGATATCTCATTAACCGAGAAAGCTATAATAAATTTTTTAACTTAATAATATCGCCCAAGCAAATGCATATTTGCAAATTTTTCGATTTTGTGAAATTCGAAAATTAAGGGGGTGAAAAGCCATAAAATGTGTTTTTCATTAATCCGTGATTTCTCCTAAAGCGTTTCAGATAGTGAGGTGATTTTTTTCTTTAAAATTATGCTTAAGTAAATATTAAAAAAGTGTATTTAGAATTTTTCGAAATTCGTCTTTGGAAGCTCTTAAAATAATATAACATGTTTTTAATTAATCCCACTTATCTCCTAAAACACCGGAAATACTGAAATAGTTTTTGCTTTAAAATAAATCTTACGTAAATATAAAAAAAGGATTTCAAAATTATTCGAATTTCGTCCTTGAAATCTGTTAAAAAAAATAAAATGTGTTTTCAAACAATCATCTCTGCCGTTTATACCCGTTGAGATATCGGGAAGATTTTTTGATAAGAATGAAACTTATGTAAATATCTACTTTGTGGTGGGAATTACATACGAGCATATTGCGCGCGCTCTTTACACTGAGCTAATACAATTTATAGTTCACTGTTATTGAGTACGCTAGCTGTTAAATGACTTCATCACATATTTTATCCAGAGTTACTGTTTACATTACATAATTTCACGCGGGCAAAGCCGCAGCCGGACAACTAGTCTACTATATACATAAGCTTATTTAAGTTACATAATAATAAACTACATGACATAGCTGCAGTAAATGTATTACTGTGGCCAAACAGATGCAGACGTCAAACATGTATTTACTGTTTATACTCCAAGCAGTCACTTAAATCAGGTTCGTCAACCTGCTAGCACTCTAGAACATTATTGTTAGTCGCTCCCAAATCTGTAGTTATTACAATATGTCACTAAGTAGTAACTGTTGCCTTACTTGAAGAATATTTTATCATTTTCAATCTATTCACATCACTCATTAATTAAAGTTTGTTGTAAATCATTGCCCAAGATTTTTAAGTCAAGTATCTTCCGTGCGGTACCTAATTTCTTTACATTTTTAGAATGTGTTGTACTCGTCCCGTGACACTACAATGGCTTCTTTATGTATAGTTTTTAATTCAACCGCCCCAAACATTCTGTCTTTCATTAGAGAGGAGAAACATGGAAGATGATGCATATTGAAACAACCTCGAGGAATAAAAATAAATGCAACTATGTAGCATTGCATATTACAGAAATAAAAGTCCCTACATTATGAAGCACATAATTAAGCACTTAAGCCCCGAGAGCTGCCGAAAAAAATAGACACGTGTCATTATGACTCCATAGTCAACTGTAGGCTTCGCGGTGGCCGAGTGGTCAGATCATTCGCCTCTCACCAAGGCGATCCGGGTTCGATTCCCGGCGAGGTCGGTCCCTGGAATTGTGCCGGACGATGCCGCAAGTCGGCGGTTTTCTCGGGGATCTTCCATTTCCTCCATCCTTCCATTCCTGCGCTGCTCCATACTCACATCATGTCACACCTTACCACCGCTAAAGACCTCGATGTTGAGCGCTGACCAAAATCTCTCACTCACTCCACGGTCAGCTGCGAAGTTCCATAGAAACAAGAGACAGGAAAGTTGAAGAGCATTGGATTTAAAAATGGTCGGTAGAAGAACGAACGGTCAAAAAGTGTATGATCTTGCGGAGGCACTGACTAAGCTAACGTAATCACATGAGCATTTCTTTGATGAAACTGCGTAATGTTGAAGAAATGACCCTACGCTGATACTGCAGAGGCGAGAGGACTTTGGACAAAAGAGTTCAAAGTACTGCATCGTACTGCTAATCACAAATATATATATATATATATTAGTGAGTCTCGGTTCAGTAGCCGACCAGCACAACGTTACTAAAAACTACTATTTCGCAAATAAATTAAAACTCCTGTTTGATGTATGTAAGTTTTAAATATTACGAAAACCAGAAAGATTTATAAAGTTAAATCCATAACATAAAATCATAAAATCGTAATTTAAATTTTGTGAAATGTTTGTTAAAATATATTAATCTCACTTTCATATAGCCATACGCCTAGTTCGTTAAAAATAATACATTCAATGAAGTTATGGAGGAGGGGATATACAAAAGCAGTGTCTCAATTCATTCTGTTTGTTCTCTCTCGTTCTCTCTCTCTCTCTCTCTTTCGACTACGTCACGTTTACGTTAGAGAGAGTGCTCGCTGGTCATCTCACTTTGTTGACGAGATTGTGAAAGTGCAAGAGTACAGCGAGAGAACGAAACTGCTCACTTTCTGCACTCTCTCGTTCTCTCTGGCATACGCCATCTTGATTGCAACCATGGTTTGAGGTAACTGAAGAAACACGTGTCACATATTAAATATACATATATATAACCGAATAATATTTTTTTTATAATTTTGGCTAATTATTGACTTTAAGAAATTTTAATTAAGTCGATAACTAACCAGAATAATGTAAACCTATGTTTTGATAATAAAAGGCTACATAGTACAAACAATTTAAAAAATTTCTATGTAACGGTTTTGCGATATCTGCTACCTTTCAGTATTTAAAAATTAAACTAGCAAAAACCTCTCGTGGTATGCGAAAGAATGCTCAAGGCTCTTCTGTAGAAATGATGTTTTATCGCACTCTTGCACGAAAATAGATTAACTCCCAGTATGCCATAAAGCAACTTCTATACGATGTAAGGTACATGCAAAACTAACACAAAACGACGAGCTACAACTAAACCTCATGCGAGAATTTCTCGTGGATTTCGAACGCAACCAGAGAATAGAACATGCCCTATGTTTCGATGCGATGAGTAATTTATAAATCATAATTGAACTGTGCGAAGAGGGATTTGGCGAGTCATTGCCTATAGCATTCGTTAACACTGTTTTTTTTGTTTGTATTATGTACTGGCAAGAAGAAATAACTTAGGAATTCTGAATAAAAACTGTAAGAATCTGTAAGTTTTTCCTGTTAGTGTGCGGTACAAAAATATATATAGATATTTTTACTACAGTAACGGTTTTTAAATATTGGTAGAGGCCAACGCCAGTTTCTTTGAAGTTGTTACTTCTGCAAGACAGCCGTGTCAAATGTTTTTGGACAGCATTGGACTGATATTTTAGCACGAAAGTTCGCATCAGAGCTCTCACACAAAAATAAAAGTTGTGTCGTGTCGAAGTTACTTTGCACCGGATGTCCAGTGTTATGCTGTACAAATTGTATACTGGCAAGGGTCGTGTTAGACACTGGCCTGATGTAATAAAGGAAGTATACACAGAGGCAAACTGCACGAGACAACTAACCTGAAGCACTGGCCGTGTCCTCGTCTGCAGAGCTGGTGACGTCGTTCAGGTCCTCCTCTGACAACTGAGCCCGCACTGTACCCAGCACTCCCGCGCCTAGTACTAGCATCGTCAAGCTCGTAGTGCCTACAACATACACAGTCACACGTGCAAGTCCCTTGCTTTGTTCTCTGCCATTATATCCTGGGGCTGTTGTTGCACCAGTTAGGACCAAGCCTTCAACTGGTACACTCACCCTCCCCAGTTCACCATCTCATCTGATCGTCTGTACGAAGCTGAGTATTTGGTTATTTTCTTGTGTGAGAGAACATTTTTGAATGTGTTTTCTGCATGTGCAGTTACTATAGGGTATGTACTGTCCGAGCAATTACATATTGTTATAGACTTCTCACTTTAAAAATATTTCAGAATATTTATTGAAATTTCGGTAGCAAGTACACCACACACCTTGATCATGACAACAGATTGCTACAACCAAAATTAGTATAGGATAATTCACCGTTCACAGCACCCTACAATGCTGAAGGTAGGTACAGGTTAACAGAGCTCAATAGCCCGTCAAGTGAGGGGTTGCAAAATACAGGATCAATGGATTGTACATGAACAGAGGAAGGAATGGGACATTCCATAGAGTTAGGATAAATTCTAGCTGTCATCTGGAATGATTTCAGAAACCAGAGTCTGTCACATAATTTCCTTGATAGCTTAATAAATAATAGGCCAAACAGTAGATGTGGACAATCAGAGGCATGAGTTGCCAGAATAAATAAATCTTAATTGAATTTAAACTTTAACATGTCCACGTTCCAACACCGAGCAATATACTCAGACTCGCAGCAAGGGTACTGGAGGCATGGAGAAGAGAGTTTGAAGCCTCTGATGTCTGAATAAAAAATGTTACGAAAAATTATTGCTGACAATTTTTTAATTATTGTAAATGTAATAAGTACAAATTTAGCATAAAAAATTGTAAAGTACGTTACATAGTACGGTTCCCGCCAATGTCCCCTAGATTTTCTCTCAAGACCTGAAATTACTGCATTAATCTGTTCACTCTTCAATCTGAAGTTGTAAGAAAAAAGATATTTAATTTTTACGCGTGAGCAATTATAGAGACTATCATACGTGCTATTGAAAATGGAGCTAAGCGAAGTCCTTTCCCATCCAAACCATAAAAGATAATTCAATCTGTGTATTTTATAATCTTTTCATCTCCCGACTCGTATACACGGTTCATGGCGACATTCCAAATTACAGTTCGCTTTGTGTATCACATTTTACCAGAAGAGAGTAAAAATATCTTATATATTTTACATATATTTGTTCAGTTCGAGTTAAGCGATATTTAAACACAGAAAACGGAAGCCTTTATCAGCGTATTAACACGAAAAAGGTACGTAATTAGTAAATATTAACTTTATTGAAGAGTTGCCTTTAAATAATGCATAAACACAATGTTTTTTTTTTTGTAAGGAAAAATACTCTGGGACTTCTAAGGAATTTTTTATACCCAGACGAGAACCGATACCGTATAATTGCTGTGTAACTTCGTTGCAAATTGGTTTTTCTATTAAGGAACTAATATAATTTTTCGAGGCAAAGGCGTAAAGAATTTATATAACTACCAACTAAAAAGAATTAAGTTCATTTAACCAATTAGTTACCATCATAATGTATACTTAAAAGAAGTTCTAAAAAAAAGTTACAGATAGATTTTACACTATCGGCTACCTTTTATATTTTTAAACCAGTAGTTACTAGCAAAACTGATAAGCCTACATTCCTCAAATTGGTTGTAAATTAACCCTGAAAGTTAAAATCGTTTACGTATTCAGTGAATATCAAATAATAATAGTGATTTAAAGGTTTGAGACACGAAATATACTAAAGATAAGTAAGCTTACTAAGTAATATACAAGTAGTCAGTTTAATAAAATTGGCGAAAATATTTTCTGATATGTCTTTCTATCATTAAAATAAAATTACACGTCGTTTTCAAAATATTACAAAAGGATGAACGAGAAACGCAAAATTCAAGTCAGCTTTGAAAGTAGTATTTATACCAAATTTAATTAAATTCCTGAAATTATTTCATCAGCTAAGTTATACTATGAAAAAATATATAAAAACTGCTACCATTACGAAACTATGCACGCAAAATTAACGAAATACACAAAATTCGAATCAACTTTGCATGCCGTATAAGTGTACCAAGTTTGATAAAACTCTGAAAAAATATTTCTAATATAGGTAATACTACGCTAAAAACATGCAAATGGCCACAATTATTAGAATAAGATCACATGATGAACGAAATACACAACAGTAAAGTCAGAGTTGTATGTACTATATATTATGAAATTCTGAAAAAATATTTCCTAAAATATGTTATACTATGTTACAAATATGAAAATGCCCGCCATTTGAAAAATTTGAACACAGGATGAACGAAATATACGAAAGTCAAGTCAGTTTTATGTGTGGTATATGTGAACCAAGTTTGGTGAAATTCTGAAAATTTATTTTAAGTTGTGTAATACTATGCTAAAAATGTAACACTGGCCACCATTTTGAAAATATGAAAACAGGATGAACGAAATACATAAAAGCCAAGTCAGCGTTGCATGTAGTATATGTGTACAACGTTTGATTAAATTCTAAAATACAGTTCCTTAGATACCAAGCTTTATCGAAAGAAATGTTAAAATTGCCGCCATTTTGAAAATACGAACAGGGCGTAAACGAAATATATAAAAGTCAAGTCAGATTATAAATACTACATGTGTTCAAAGTTTGAGACAATTCATGGTTCACTGGTTCGAAAGTTCTTAGGGGGACACACACACGGCCACATACTCACACGTCCATACACAAACAGCACGCACATGCACACAAACACACATACACACACCATACAAACACACAGACAGGAAGGTGATCTCATAAGCCTACCTTTTTCTTTCGGAACGTATACTTGTACGACTGATTGTCTGTTCGGCACAAATTTAACGATTGAATTTAAACTAACTTCCCAATGAGCTACAAACTTTAAACTATAAACATAGCTCAGAACTGTATGACAACGTGATTGACATGAGCGGTAAAATATTGTGAATGAATATCGTAAGCGGGGGCGACTTAGGACATGTGGGGTGACTATGGGACATTAAAAAAAATATTTTTCGCATTAATGGTAGCCCCGAATAGTGAAATTTACTTGCGATAAATTCGGAACAACAAATGTACATAAGACATGTAATAAATATTTGCTCACAGTTGACAATTACGGAACTTTAAAATACTATAAAGTTTTCCGGAATCATCACACGTGTCCAAAACCACCCACACCCCTTCAGATTATGGTAATTATTTAAATAAAAAGTAGAAATATTTAATTAACCATGTTAAACTAACTTCTCAATGAGCTAGAGAATTGTAACTTAAACATAGCTCAGAACTGGATGACAATGTAATATGAATTCGCTTTTTTGTTTGTTTGTCTCTTTGGTTCAGATTTTGCAAAATCGCAAAATTTCACACACCAGAATAAAAACCAGAAAAAAAAATTTAAATAAACTAAAGAAGTAATACATCACATTTTAAAACAAACAAAAATGTTATTTAATAATATATTATATGAATATAAATGTAAGATTTAAAACCAAAAACTTAGGGCGCATTCGATATATAATTAATGCCTGTATAGTTCATCTATTGCAAGTACCACAAGTTTTTCGGTTTATAATTTTCATGTAATTTGATAGGAGAATTTATGCTATTATTTTTAGATCTTTTTAAAACCGGGTTTATATTTTTATTTAAATAATATTTTTCAATTTCAAAACGTAAAGTTTGAACGATTACGCTTGAAGCATTATAATAACCTTTAACAATCAATTTATCTTAATGAAATTATAATTACTTCAGAAAACTTTAATATTACAAAATAATTGTTTATAATCTGTTTAGCGTATGTGTTAAGATTATTATATAACCTACCACTAGCGTAGTTTCCCTATTTAATAAGTATTTAGTTTTACCAAAGAATTCTCAGTTACGAACCACGATTCTGATATAAATATGTTATTAAACGAATACTTAATCTGGTATAGAAAACACGTCTCTCTAACCGGACAACACTCGGATTGTTTCATATTTTCTTATATGTCCCTGCTGAATTATCTTCGTGTACGCAGAATAATTAGGTGGTAGCATCAAGCAATTGTCACATGCTACGTACGTATATAATGTATAAAGCCGGACTTCGTGTTGGTAGATGGAGCTGGCATCATACGACGAGACGAGATGGCTCAGTACATGAAGCTAGGGGCAACTGATACACAAATGATAGTTTCAATGTTAAAAGTATTCTTCTGCGAGCACTACGATTATTCCGCTTCGGATTGCCGCGCATAATTTGTTCCACGTCGTTAAACAAGACTGCGTCATTCAATTGTAACGTGCAACTTATATTGCGGCCTGCTCAATGAAACAGAACGAATACAGAAGCCAATAAAACTAATTATATGGAGCTGTAAATGTGTACAGGAATATGCTTTTAAACATAAGTATTTCATATCTGTAACTAGACTCTTTTATGAATGAAATAGAATAGAATATCCACTAGTTTGTATACGATACTAACTCAAGATACGCTATACATGGTATCTTTTTATGTACAACATAAAATATTCACAGATATAAATGATTATCATATCGACAATCTTAGTTGTATGATAGTGACAGTAACTTACTGAAAACCGTATGTTAAATTTCTAGTTTACCACCTGATATTCAAGCAATGATACTATAGAAGCTAACGATTCCTCTGTATTTGTAAAGTATTACATAATACATTAATCTAATGTTTCTAGATATTTGTAAGCCAAAATGAAACACTTTGCAGTAGTCTATTTTGTAACTATTCGTTACTACCAATATTTTTAATTTCAGAAGCTAATCTTCATTATACTACGGTTAAATAGCAACACTCCAATACTTGAACAGTGTTCTACCTAGAAACTAACGTAAACAGAAGCACAATCCACTATCCAGTTTTATGAGTAAGAAGTAGATACAGAATGACACATGGTGCTTTTGGCTGTGTTTCACAACTCTCGAGCAGGGATGTGTTGTTTCTTGAGATGTTCCACTGTTTTTAGCCTACTTTCCGAAGGAAAAAGTAGGCTTATATGATCACCTTTCTTTGTATGTGTGTGTGCATGTGTGTGTGGAGAGAGATAGAGAGAGAGAGAGATAAAGAGAGAGAGAGAGAGTTGCAATTTGAGTTCAGTACTTCCACCGCTCACAGACGATGATTACAAAAAAAAAATAAAGAAATAAAATAGGAAAATGAACACAAAGGAGTAGTTTAAAAACTGTGTATACTTATAAATTTATAAACTTGAAAGCACACATATTAGTTCGCATCAGCAACAACATTTAGTAAAATAATTATATTTCATTTCATTTATTTCATTTCATTTATTATGTTTAAAGTGCCATCCAACAGTCATGCGACCAATAACAGGATGACACTAAACACATAACAGATACAAATACAGAAACAAATACAGAATCACAGGATAAACAATTAACAAAGGACATACAAATGAAAACAGACACATAAAACAAAGGACTAGACACTTACAACACAAACTGACAGGACAACATGCGGTAAAACATTTAAAAGAAGACAGACAGAGCTAAGACACACTTAAACAACCTATTTAAAGTCCCAGAATACAATTTTTCTATCCTTAAAAGGATCAAATTTACAAATATCATTAAAATTAAATATACATATGTTAATTAAGTTTTTATATTTAGATAATGCGTAAAAAAGATTAAAGTTTCTACTACTATGGTTAGGCACCTATAAACCTGTATTGTTTATAATAGTTTGACAATCAAAATAATAGAGAAAGGAGTTAATAAAAAATAGAGCATCATTAACTATCCTACGAGCATGTAAAGTGGTTGTCTTAAAACCAGTAAGAATATTCACATAACTGAAAGGCATTAACGGTTGAGAGAATCTCATGTAAATAGTTTTAAATAATTTGTATTTTACTGACTCAATACGATTCGAGTCCGTGATGGTAATACTATTACCAATAACAGAGCAGTATTCTAGCTTGGACCTAATCAAAGCATAGTAAAGGCTAATTAAGGAATCCGGAGAAGAAGCATTATAGGTCAGGAATTTTATTAACCCTAGAATACGATGAGCATTGGAGACTAAATTATCATCATGTGAATGAAAATAAAGTTTACTATCTAATAATATTCCAAGATCATGCACACTATCATTACGTTTAATTTTGCAATTATTTACCGAATAGTCAAACTTTATAGGGTTAGTTTAACGCGTAAATGTAATACAGATAGTTTTATCATAATTTAGATTCATACTATTATTCTTGCACCACTTACGGACTAACTCAATATCAGCTTGTAGTTTAATGCAATCAGTTATATTACTAATTTTAGCAAATATTTTCAGGTCATCAGCATATAATAGGCAATTAGCAAATTTTAATTGTTGTACAATATCATTAATAAACAAATTAAATAAAAGAGGGGACAAAGTGCCACCTTGAGGGACGCCAGAGGATGCAAGAAAGGAAGTGGAAAAGACATTCTTAACTTTGACAGTAAAAGTTCTGTTCATCAGATAGCTCTGAATCCATTTAATATAGGCACAATCGAGACCTAAGTTCTTAAGTTTATGCAGAATGATGGAATGTTGACAAGTATCAAATGCTTTTTTCAGATCAAAATATATAGCATCATATTGACCTCTCGATTTGACAACACTATAAATTTCATTAATGTATTCAAATAAATTAGTTGTAGTATTTCTTTTATACTGAAAACCATGTTGACAGTTGGCTATTATATTCTTATAATGAAAATTAATATGTCTGTGTATTATTTTTTCCATTACTTTAGAAAAAGCACAAAGCAGCGAAATAGGCCTGTAGTTATTAAGATTATGTTTATCTCCTTTTTTAAAAACCGGAATTACGTTAGCCTGTTTCCACATGTTAGGAAAAATACCCCAAGACAAGCTAGTATTAATGACCTTAGCTAATATGGGGGCAAAGATTTCAGCACAGGCTTTAATTATAAATTTAGGGATACCATCAGGTCCTGAAGATTTACTAGATTTAAGATTTTTGATAGACCAAAGTACTAAACTATTGTTGACTTTAGGGATAGGTAAGTGAGTATTAGAATCAGAGGTGAAATGTATATTGGAAGTTTGAGAAGGTTTTTCATAGATCTCAGCAAAATGTTGACCAAACAGGTTAGCTACTTCACTTGGATCTT
>PNEQ01029268.1:0-23467 GCA_003012365.1 Medauroidea extradentata | reverse complement strand
CTTAGTTATAAGTTCCTTTCAACCTTCAGTCCCTTGTCAACAAAAAATAAACCACAAACTACACTTGATGGCTAATAGTCCTCAAACAACTGTAATTCAATCATAAAGTCCTTCACTCCAGCTTTTGTTTTGCTAATTTTCAGCGACAGTTGGTACACCCCTGACGTCATTTGCCACAGTGTGAACCTAGCACTTTAACGGGAAATTCACAGACTGATCCCCGGTGTACTTGAGTACAAACAAACATATTCAATAGGTTCCTAGTGGATGCTCTCGCCTACCTGAATAAATATCGTACAGATATTAACACTGGATTTACCGGTTCAGCCCACCGCAACTATTATACAGAGTACAAAATAAGTCATTCTTAAATTACAACATATCATCCATGAAGTCTTTCAATCTTGTTTCCCTTTTGTGGGCTTACAAATTGTTAGTGATCATTCAGTTCTGCGTTTGTACGCCGGTATGGGCGTCCCTAGTAACTAGGCTTTCACTCAATCCAGACGTTGCGGCGCACTGGCGTAAGGTAGGCCTGGCGGCCATTGCTCACAGATCAGAGCCTCACTCCCAGTTGCAAACCAAACACTAAGTGACGAGTCTCGGGACCCTATTAGGCTCATACTGATGCCGGAGCGTTGTAGGACCTCTCTCATACTACGTTAACCCCAAATTAAATAAATAGATACATACGGAAAATTTAGGTAAGCTCGGCCAAGTGCCTTACACTATGAGTGTAACATTTTTTATATTTTTTATGTTACATGTGTGAAGCATAAAATAAATATGACTATTGCTATCTTAAGTGTATAAGAATTGATATTTATGTTACTGCATTTGCTAATAAATTCTGATAAATTTGTTTGTGTGCAAAGCATAAAAATAATTAAAATTACATTAGTGAAATCACTTCTTACATTTAGATTTGTGTATTATATGTTGCAAACACCTTTTTATTAGTAAAGTTTAACAATTTTTCCTGTTACATTGATAGTTTTGCTGCAGTTCTTTAGGTGGTTAGAAAATGAACCACCATTGGTATGTTTGACTAACTGGATGGTGGTTACTTATGTAACCACCTAAATTTATAAAGTAATTATATTAAAAATAGTTTTTTAATTTTTTAAATAATTTTTACTCTGCTTTATTACTTAAAGCACATTAAATTGAATATAAAAGTAAATATTTACATTTTGCCCTATAAAGGGCTAGGGCAGAGCTGTAAACTGTCTTGTCGGTATTCCAACTGCCCCCTTCTCTCTTTGCCACATCATCATTCTCTCTTATACTTGCCCTCACTTCCTTTCTCAGTTCCTCTTCCTGCAGTTGTATGCTCAACCACCTCGGTACCACTTCAACCATTCACAGTAAGAGAAAGCCAAATTGGCAAAATGGCGGTAAACTGTTAACAGTTAGTTTACAATGTTTACAAAATGTCTGTGTTACCACGAGCATTGAAACTTTTACTGTTCATGTTATACACTGTGTTGCAAGTTTTTTTTTCTAATTTGCGGAGTCACATTAGATGTCTGCGAGTACGGTAATTGTTCTGTTGCCAAGAGCGATCTGACCAATGAAATGTATCTACATAGTGTCATTATTGTCATATGTATACAGTAATAATCTTACAAATTGACAGTTTCCGAGAATGTCATAAAATTTGTGAGGATTGTAACTAGGCACTTTGTATTATGCCAAAATCAAACGATACTACATAGTTCCAACGTGGCTCACTACTTTTTCTAAAGACAATCTCAAGTGGTTTGCATGTAGAGTAGTTTTTTTAGCAATAAAGCTTGTTCTAATTTTTTTTTTTTAATATCGCTATTGTCATAAAATTGTGTTGATATTTCATCCCAAAACCGGTTTAGTTCACATTTGTGAGTATGAGTAACTGTGAACAATTTCAGGGGCTTACTAATCTAAGGTAAATCTACACTAGGCTCTATGCAAATGTTCAACTATTATATATTAGACTGCTCTTCTTGAAATAGAGGCACATGAAATGGCTTGTAGTCAGCTAGATATTTTTGTTTAGGTACATTGTGAGGTTTTTTTTTAGATTTGTAAATAGTTTTTGAACAGAAAGTAATATTGATTGGCAACTTGAAGTGATCCTTTTAAATGTGTAAATTAGAAATGTCTGGAACCACAAAAAAAATTTTTGTTTGCAAGCCATGTTACTCACCACATCCTACACGTTAGTAATTTTTACCTTTGTAGCTAATTGTTATTTATATCAATATCTTGATGAAATTATAGAAATTGAGATAAATGTATGTATTCATCAACTTTTTTTTTATCATTTCATTAACAATGTCTGATAGACAATAGATAATTAGATTTATCTATATCATCTGTAGAAACATTTTTAGCAAGTTTAATTTTAATAGAAATACAGTATCTTCAGATTAATTTTCAATTGTTATATGATCGGATCCCAATAAGTTTCCAAACCATCAGATATATCTATAGGCTGGCGTAATGATTGTTGTATCAAGTTTTAAGTTATTGGTTGAGGTATTTCTACATGAGACACCTGTGTCGAATATGGCGTTACCATGTCACAAATTTTTGTTTTGCATTTCTACATAAGCATCTATAGTCTTTTGATTAAGGAATTTTTTATCCAGGAACTGATTGCGAAAGAAAATATATTTTGTAAAAGTACTTTGCAAATGTCATAAAATACTACTATGAACACGGTACTTAATTTCAAATTTATTATTTTAAAATTAGTACAGCGTTCTTTGCATTAGTTAAGCGTAGATATACCTGGCTAAATATCCCATAGTACTTTTTTCCACACTTTGGAAATAAATATTATATAAACAGTTTGAAATGAAAGGGTTGAAATATTTACTACAAGGGACAGTTGTTTGACTCGACTGCTACGTCCATATCACCAGATGTGTAATGTTGAGATTAGTAAAGTTGTATCCCGGATTGCTTAGCAGTAAAATGAACACTCACGTCTTAGTTGGATTGAGTTACTTTACCAGATAAACCATGAGATTAATTGCCTGTCTGTTTTATTAAATTTTTTGCCAATAAGTTCAGCAAACGTGACCCGTGTCCAAACACGCCCCTTCCCTTACTTAGCCCGTCTGTCGCACTGCCGAATACTCCCGAGAAGATCCCCCTTGCTGCCCAGCACCTGAAGAAGGGGGTGGGAAGAATGTGTGACAAAGTTTTTGAGTGTGTTGTGTTTCTTTAGTGTAATTGTAAATTTCAATGTTTTTGTTTAATAGTTTGTGTTTGCTTTTTTCTGTGTGTTTTTCACACGTCAATAATTTACATTACTACGTTTTCAAGTGCCTAACAATTGTTTCAATGTTTTTCAAAATGTATATTAATATTTTTCGTTCATTTTCAATTGCCATTATTCAGTTGCATCAACTATGCTATGTGTATTTTATCCTTCCGCTTGAACATAATGCAACAGGAACAATACTCCAAGATAAGACATTCCAAAAATTACCAGTAGTGTTTTAATGTTTTGCTATTTTTTCAGTGTCCGTTTTGAATTGTATCGTATGTAATTTCGTTCTATTTAATGTGTTTGTATCGGAACTACTTTGCACCGCGCGAAGTCAACCCCCCCCCCCTCCTCCTCACCCCTCGCGGGGCTGGCTTGGCAACGTAGGACGCCATGTTTCAGTTAGTTTGAATTAGACACGTGGAGGAGCTATACAATTTTTGTCTACCCGGGTTCCTCATCAGTTTTGCACCAGCCATCTTTAGTTTTCAATAGTTATAATTTAATGTACCGGAACCGTTTTTGCTGTTTTGAACCGGGGCTCTTCATCCTCTGCTGGCTGTCGCATCCAGGGGCGTAAGTTCGCACATTAAGTGTACCACCAGCCCCGGGCTGTTTTACCGCGTCACCTACTGGAGAGGTTTGTGCTCCAAGTCCGCTTAACTGGCATTGGCCTTCTGCGAGTACCAGTCGTTTGTTCATAGTGAGTAAACTTTAAAAAAAAAAAAATTACGTATTCCATTTGCAAATAGTGTTCTTAGCTCACCCCGTCCCTAATGATGCTTAACGTAAATTTGAGTGTGTTGTGGCGTGGGGACTGGCCCTAACAAGTCCCCGAAGATCCATCGTTTGAGGGTGCAACAATCCACTGGTACGTAGCCTGCCCTGTGGTCGTTAGCCTGTCGACCCTGGGATCATAAAAAGGGGGTTTCTTGTGTGGCTTCCGCCGTGTGCCCTTACCCCACTATCCTTCTCATCACAGCTCTCCCTGCTAGCCGGTCCATTCCCATAACTTTGTTAGCCATATCCCGTCCAACTCACCTACCGAGTCAGTGTCATCATCATCATCATCATCGTCTACATGTTCCCCCCCTAGCGCCCACATCAAATTGTCGCCCGAACTTGTGGGGCTTAAAGGCTACGGTACCACCAGACCATCACTGCAATAGCCAAGAAAATCCAGATTCTGCAGCACATTGTATGCGCATATCCAAGGGACGCCGGCTGTATTGTTCCACGAGAAGCGGAAGTCAGCCAAACGTATTGCGCAACAATCAAGCGCGTGGCGTCCTTCCCCCCTCCCCCCTTGTCAAGGTGGTCGAACTGCGCAGTTTCACGCGAGGCCCCGGAGCAAGCATGACTCCTCTACGCGTGAACATGCAGAGAGGGGAAGAGGCTGCCCTCCCTCCAAGAGCGACGCCGCCGCCTGCCGCCGCTACGTCATCGCACAGACGCTGCCTCTCCCCCGCCCCCTCCCCTTACGCTGAGGGTCGAGTCTGCCACGCTGGCCGCCTGCTGCGGAGTTGCATCACCCCGCACACAGGAATCGTGCGCGAAACCTGTGTGTGTATTTTAAAACTGTTTTTCCCTTGTTCTGACTGACTGTGTTAATATGGAATAATACTAGCAATCTCGCCCCTTGTTGCACATACAGTGCAGTGACTGTAAACAACCACCTTCCTTGCATCACTGCCTGCCAAACGTAAACAATACAGGGCACGAGTTACCGCAGCAACACCACCATTTCATCCACGACTACCGTGCCGGTCCTGTTTACAACGTGTTCGTAAGCGCACGAACAGATGTGTACCGCGAGTACAGTGCAAATGCCCTACAGACCTTACCAGAACCTGCCACGAACTTTCCATTTAAAACAGAGATCAAAATAGAACCACAGCCACAAGATTTTATCGTGCCAAAAATACCTGAGTGTGATAGTGTTTTGTGTCTTGCCTAAGGGCCTACAACAGTGTTGTGTGATATGTGCACACGCCAATATCACGAGAGCTGCGTGACCTCGGGAGAACTTGCCGACATATGCGCTGGCAAAACAGGCTGTTTTCGGTGTTCCCTGCCTGCTGCAGTGAAGGGCGAGCCGAGTCACGACATTAAGGCTCCTACACTACCATGCCAACAGCCATTTTGTGTCAGACCTGAAGAGGATGTTGTGACATGCTGGGTGTGTCACCAAACCGCTCAGCCGAAATGCCTGCCCATGCCACAGTGCCTAGCTGTCATGGGATGCTACTACACATGCATCCTATGCTCCCAGCAGAGGGCCTTGGAGGCTCAGGGTACCGCAACTATCAACCAACCAGTAACCTCTGTGGCACTGCCTAGGCACCACACCACTATCCCCTCACTACCTGCAACCACAGTCAATATGACCCAGTACCTACAGACACCACCACAATATACGCAACCACCAGTTATGCCGTTTGTCCATCAGCTAGAACCATTCAAGATGGTGCCTACCTACACCGAACTGCACATTTCCAGGTGCTGCCAACCTTCGCTGGCCTCGACTGTGAGGACCGCAAGTAATTCGTAAGGGACTGTACCTCACGACTACAGCACTATGGCGTTGGCATAGCCGAGTGGCCACAGTGCATCGGTGACCAATTACAAGGTAAGGTGAATGCATGGTTGGCGAGAAGTGCAACACTACGGAATAACGTGGCAACAGTTTGAGTCTGCTTTTACTAGAAAATTCACACAGATGTTTGCCACTCATGGCAGGTACAGAGTAAGTTAACACTTGAAGCTCAACATACACTACTTCTTCTACAGGTGTAGTTGCCATTTCTTTATTTACTAAAAAAAAGAATAATTTAACACAACTAGGGTCTCATTTCTAGTACTACTGTTCTTTCTGATAAATCAAAATCTATTTATTTACCGTTGTCATCTTTAATTTCTACAACAATATCGTTCACTTGAACTGTTTATACTGGAAAGAATAAAGGATAGGTGGGTTCATAATAAATAGTATCCCCAAAACCAAATGTTCTTGGCTTGTGAATGTTGCAATTATGATAATTTTTCGATGGTTATATTCATCATGTTTCATTATCATTCCGTTTGCTAGGTTGCAGTGGATATTTATTGTTTTAAATGGGGTAAATTTTGGTATAGTATCACCATAGTGATATTTGTCTTTTTCTAAGACTTTATTTTCTGTGAAGCCCAAAATTTCTCCAATTGAACCCCATTTACCAAACTGCAGATTAAACACACATTTTACCTTCACTTTGTTTTTAACCTTGTCTAGTTCTAAAAATATATTATTATTTTCCCCAGTACCTTCCGTGGTAACCAAGTCGAATGGAGGAATTGTTTTAATAGTTTTTAGAAGCTCTTGTAAGCTATATTGACCTACTGGAATTTATATTACAATTTCTTCGCCTCCCCTATTTTTAAAATAGAGTAGGTTTTTTATTGTTGTAATATTATGGGTTAGATATGTAGTGTAGAACTGAACTAGAGATACAGAGTGCTCTTCTGTTTCTAGGGGATAATGAAGCATTTTCTTTAACACTGATTTCTTATTACTCAGTTGGAATACTTTACTCATTTATTAACAAATGAAAAAAATTGTAATAAGTAAATGAGTACTCAACAAAACAGGAAACTGAAAGAGGTCGATTGGGATATTAAAATAAGGATACCTGACAAGATTATTTCAACCAAATATCATGGTGAATTGCTTCATGATAACATACGTTGTTTGATGGTGGAGGTTAGTAACTTTGGTAAGGCTACTCTTATGATAGATAATTTTATATATGCTCCAGGATGGTTGGACTTTGGTACTCTCTATGTGTGTTCCAGAAGTTTAAATCAACCGTAATATATTGCTTTAAGGGAGGATACAGATGCAGTCGCCAAATTAATTAATGAGCCGATAGCATACTTCTTCCCTTTATATGAAGAAATGGTTGATGTAAATAAGTGTTGTAATGACTCATTCGTAGTTTTTGATGTCATTCTTCATAATCAAGACATGGTGAGAGATTATTTTACTCGTGGTAGGCACAAAATCATTGATTGCTTCTATTTAGCTCAGACATTCTCAAAAGTGCCGAAACAGCTTATAAGAGACAATACCAACTTTCTTTGTATATTCCGGCAAGATGATGCAAATCTTAACACATTATGCCCTTTGAGAAATTTAGGGAGATTTGTTCTAAATGCTGGGACCAAGAATATGGCTTCATCACTATAGATAATATGACCCTCAAGCTGAACGAGGGTAAGTATCGTAGAAATATCAAAGATTTCATTATCACTTAGATACATTGGATGTCATGTTTACAATTGTTTTTAATGGAGAAATTTCCATTAAAAACTAACAGACTCTGCTCTGTCTAAATGTATGTGTATACCATTACCATTTCAATACGTAATAGTGCCTTCAGGTATATTAAAATTTTTTGGAACTTTAAAAAATATTTTATCATCAGGCGTTACACCAAACGGTTTATGTAAATCAAGCTTTTTCGAATTGTGGTACAATCTGATAATTTGTTTATAATCTTCTGGTTTAATCAATATTTCATTTATTTGTCCACCCATCATAAAAATGTATTCAGTCTGATTACTACCCAGGTAAAATATTTTTTCCTTTGCACTATATTTTCCAATTAAATGAATAATATTAATTCTGTTTCTTTGGTAATACTCTAAATTGACAGCATCATTAGGTGCAATAGGTCTTCCCACATTTCTAAGTCTTTTGTTTTCAAAATCTATATTATCATCTTCTTCTAAGTATGTAAGAAAGGCTTTATCCAAAGATCTCTTATTTATTGTTAATGTAGTTACAAAGTCACTGAACTGTGGGTAGAAACAAAATCATTAGGATTGATTTTGTCACTAGTTGAAACATTGCCCTTGTGTTGTCTTATTTGATCTTCAATCCAAGAGGTCATTAATGCATTTCCGCACATATCCATTGTTTATTAGAAGTGAAAAAATTGTTGAAAATTTTTAATTATTTGAAAAGAAGTGTAGCACTAAGATGCACAGGTGACCACATATGACCTTATTAAAATCCTGTATTCTGTAATAATTGTAGGAAATATTATCTTTGAGATAAGTGATTAATTCCCGGAGTGGGTCTCCTCTAAATGAATCGAAATAATATGTATTGTTAGCTTCCTTCCAATAACACACCCAGTGTGTTCCAGGGTTTTTTGAAATATCTAAGTTAACATTTTCGCACTCCTGTTCTAGAGGAAATGTAGGTAACTCATTGATCATAAACGTTCCCCGAAAATATTTAATGTTAAATTTTTTAACCATTTTATTTATATCAAAGTTACTAAGGGGAGTTACTTTTTTTTTTAGTATTCCTCACTCTTTTCTCTTGTTTTTCCATTATCAAATTATGTCTACGCTGTTCTTCCAACTCTTGACCTCTCTTCTTACAATTAATTACTGATGTATCGATAGATGAGGCGCCCCCAGCCAATGCTCTCAAAGCTCCCAATGCTGCAAATATCAAGGGTAAAAATCCTCCCTGGTGAGCTGTCAAACCATTTTCTGTTTTCATTTCCTTAGACAGCGTCTTGAGTTGTGGAACTGAAATTGTAAGTGTCATGCCTTTGCCTACCTTTAATTTCTGGTTTTTACGTTCGAGTTGATCTTTTGTCAGGTAAGAATAAATATTCATACCTTTCAGCCCCTCGTTAGAAACTTGAAATGCAATGTTTTTTACTTTCATTTATTACAACAAGAAAAATATTTCAATACATTATTTTTACACCCCACCCAAGTTTACGCTTAATATTCATCGCAGATCCAGTGATACCAGCCCATAATCTCTCATTGAGATCTGCTTCTGAGCTGAACACTCTTTGGAAAGCCTTCTTTTCTAGTTCCTTATCAGCTACATGTCTTTCAGCTAGATCTTTATGGTGATGATAAGCTATGTCATGCTCCATTGCTGCTGCATCCAATGGATTAATAGGTTTATAGCATCTCTCAAGTCTATCTTTTAGTCTAGTGCCATGTCCAAGATATCGATAACCTGGTGCATGTAGCCCAAATGTGAATGAATTAATTAGATCATTGAGTAATCCTTTACCATGATGCTCTGATTCCCGGAAAGAATGTGGTATGGTGTTCAACATATGTATGAGATAAGGTATGCCTTTCGGAGTATTCACAACAAAGTCACTAATCTTGCTATTGAGCATATTCATAATTCCAACTTTCTCATTGTAATAGTTGTCATTTCCGGCATTCTCTTCACCATAAGTCACGAGGAGGTGATCAACAAGTTTCCTAACACCATCCACTGGTACATATTCTTTAGGATAACCAGTATATTTCTTAATCCCTTTTCCTGATCTAGGTGATTGACGTTTCTTTTTTATAATGTCGTAAACAGGTTCAACAATTTTTTTCCATTTATCCCCTTTGCTTGTTTTTTGGGTTCCTGAGCTAGGATCGTTCTTTTGAAAAACTGCATTTGTATCTGTTAGAATTTGACTAATTTTGGTAGTATGTTACAGTATAGTCACTTTCTGAAATATCCTTACGAGTTAGCAATTTCAGCAAGCCATCAGTTCCAATGTATGTTCGACCTTTTTCAGTAATGTTGTCATTGTTGAATGTTACTTCACTTTCGCAGATATATCTTTTACTTCCTTCAGATCTTAATCCAAAAACATGGTCATCACAATTATTTAAAAATCCAGTTACTTTCTCGCCAATAAATGTTGTTCTGTAGTTAGTTAACGGTACAATATCGGTTCTCAAATGCTTAAATGCCTCGTCATAGCGTTTAACGCCCTCCCTTGGGTGTTGAAACGCTTAAACGCAGTCATTGGAGCGTTCATTGCTAAACAGTTTCCTCTCAACAGATGTTTCTGTAGGTGTTCGAGGGTAGTCTAGATTTTTGACAGACACTGGAACAGCTCTTTGATAAGACTTTTATTCTCGGTGGAAAAACTTTCTCTATTTTTTGCCCCAAGTCCTGTATTGCATCTATCATAGGTTGTTCCTGTTTTTTATTTCGGTCATATTCATCTTTGCGAAGTTTCTTAAAAGCTTTAAATTTCTCAATTAATTGCTTTCCTCTCAGTATATTTTTCTTAGCTTGCTCTTCAGCTATCATTTATTATATACATAAAATAAAATGAATGTTGGTAACGTAAGTGTGTAGGTACTGTCTCAAATGTAAGATGCACACAGAAAGTCATAGGTTTCATATGAACTGACAAATAATGGTAGAAGGATAATGAAATGTGTTTGTAGACATTGTAGTACCAGAAAGTCAAAGTTGGCTGGTGGGAATTTGAAAACCGACATTGCAACTGAGCTTCACAAACCAATCAAAAAAAAAACTATCCAAGAAGGAAAGTTATATCTTTTGGAATAGGTGACCTGTGGCAGGCTGACTTAGTAGATATAGACTCTGGCTCCTTAAAAGGGATCACAGACAGTGATTGATGTTTTCTCTAAGTATGCATGGGTAGTTCCTGTCAAAGATAAAACAGGCAAAAATGTTACACTGGCATTTAAAAGTATTTTAAAAGATAGTACGCCAATACACTTGCAAACAGACAATGGAAAAGAATTTTACAACAAACTGTTTAAGGCTCTATTAGACAGCTATAATTTTATTCACTACTCATCCTTCAGTGAAAAGAAAGCAAGTGTTGTGGAGAGATTTAATAGAACTTTGAAAGAAAAGATAAGGGGACAATTTACTGTCAGAGGAAATTACAAATGGGTTGATATGTTACCTGAACTGGTACAGAAGTATAATAATACAGTTCATAGCACAATTGGAATGAAACCTTCGGATGTAAGCACATAGAATGAAAGTTTTCTTCTAATCAATATGTACAGTAATGAAATAAAAACTGCTAAATCGAGGTTGACTGTAGGAGATAAAGTTCGTGTAAGTAAGTCTAAAGGATTATTTGAAAAGGGCTATACACCTAACTGGTCCACAGAAGTGTTTGAAGTTTCTGAAGTTTTGCATACAAACCCTATAACATACAGGATAAAAGACTTACAAAATGAACCAATTAAAGGTATTTTTTTATGAACCTGAGTTGCAGAAAACTAAACATGATAAAGACTACTTAGTAGAGAAAGTTTTGCAAAGAAAAGGTAATAAGCTACTAGTTAAGTGGTTAGGTTTTGATAGCAGTCATAACTCTGGGGTTGATAAGAAAAGCATAGAAGTGTAAAATCAAATAATTTTTTTCTATAGAATAAATGAATCAACAAAAAATTGAAGTTACGGACGTCAGTCGTTTCCACCAAACGATCCGACAAAAAACAATTTGAATGAATACAACAAGCACATTCAGTTTGATATACCTATCGGTGATGCATACTCACATCCAAGTGAGGCCTATGTATACTAACAATACAAACTAACTAAAAGAGATACAAATGCTGGCTATGAAAAACTTCAACTATTGACCTCTGTGGATGCACAGGAAATACATTTTTTTACTACGTTTTCAAGTGTCTAATAATTGTTTCAATGTTTTTAAAAATGTATATTAATATTTGACATTCATTTTCAATCGCCATTATTCAGTTGCGTCAGCTATGCTTTATGTATTGTATCCTTCTGCTTGAACATGATGCAACAGGAACAGTACTCCAAGATAAAGACATTCCAAAAATTACCACTAGTGTTTTAATATGTTTTGCTATTTTTCCAGTGTCCATTTTGTATTGTATCTTATGTAATTTTGTTCTATTTAATGTGTTTGTATTGGAACTACTTTGCACCGCGCAAAGTCACTACCCCTTCCTCGCGGGGCTGGCTTGGCGATGTAGGACGCCATGTTTCAGTTAGTCGGAATTAGACGTGTGGAGGAGCTAGACGTGTTTTTGTCTACCCGGGTCCTTATCAGTTTTGCACCAGCAATCTTTAGTTTTCAATAGTTATAATTTAATTTACCGGAACCGTTTTTGCTGTTTTGAACCGGGGCTCCTCATCCCCTTCAGGCCATCGCATCCAGGGGCGTAAGTTCACACATTAAGTGTACCACCAGCCCCGTGCTGTTTTACCGCGTCACGTACTGGAGAGGTTTGTGCTCCAGGTCCGCTTAGCTGGCATTAGCCTTCTGCGAGTACCAGACTTTTGTTCATGGTGAGTAAACTTTAAAAAAAAACTTTTTACGTCTTTCATTTGTAAGTAGTGTTCTTGGCTCACCCCGTCCCTAGTGACGCTTAATGCAAATTTGAGTGTGTTGTGGCATAGGGACTGGCCCTAACAAGTCTCCGAAGATCCGTCGTTTGAGGGTGCAACAATATGCATATATTTTACTTCTTAGGACTACACAATTTCAGAATTTTATACACAACTTTAAATGAATCACGTCAAATAATCTTGAACGTGTTGGTAAGTTGTTTTGAACGCATAGACTTATTTACATAACCTTGCATGATGCACGGAAAACAAACGTTAGTTACATACTATTAGCCTACAATTTCTATATATATAGTAAATAACAAATAAAATGAGGAAAGAATAATTGACCTTGCATTTCTGTCAAGAAGTAATGTAGGATATGGTTATGTTTAAAACCTGATGTTTATAAACAACAAAGAGTAATGAGCCTGCGACGTTAACAATTGAAGCCTCTTTTTCTTGATTGGCCAGTGAATACGTATTTATGGTGACATCCGAGCATCAGAAGTACCAACATGTGTTTTTCAAACGTATTACTTAAGACACCTGCGTAATGCAAAACTGTTAAGACGGACGGAAACGTAATTGAAATTTTCTCACAGAGTCTTAAGAAGTCCGACTTATGAACGACACGTTTCAACTAAGACGTTGACGTCGTCCCAAGCCCTAGGCCTGGGAAGTTAAGCCCATCCTGACCGTGTCACAGTGTTTTCTCAGCGTGCTCTGGACACCCTCCCCACCTCCTTTACCACAACACCAACAGTGCCGGTGAGTGCGGGGTCGTGTGCCAGCGACACGTGTGAAAGTTTGAATCGCTGCCTCCACGTGACGTCACAATGCCCCACCACCACCAAACTCACCGCTAATCAGACAGTGCTTATTAACGTAATATGAACAGGGGCGTCATTTGGGGCTACAGGGGGGGCAAATGCCTTACCCCCTTGGATTTGGAATTTTTGTGTATAAATATATTTTTTGTATTTTTTAATGTAAATAATGCTAACTTAAGGACATAAAACTGAAGTTTTATTATTAAAGTATCTAATTTATACATGCTTAATTAATAAAAAAGATGCAACAAGGTCACTGTCGTTAGAAAACAAAATCTTGCCCCCCCTACCCCCTGGAAAAACCTGAAATGACGCCCCTGAATATGAAACTAATATTAACAAACTTAGGACTGAGCTGCGGCCAGCAAGATCCATCTTAATAATATTTTTTATAGTTTTATTCAGCCACGTGGTCACACATTTCAGGGTCAGTGTTTTGTTGTATGTTAATTAAGGAATTGGTCATCACCAGTAATTCTTATTATTTTTTATATGTCTCACCGCCACTTGGATTGTAATTGTATTCACCAAAATTTCATTCTCATTATTGTAACGGTACTCTAACGTACCTGCCGGCTAGGAGCACGCACGGTGCCATGTTTGTCGCCCAGTTCATCGTAAGTCGGCCATGAGGTAGGACGTGCGTCCCGGAGAGGGCTCTTAACTTTGTCTTTCACTGATAGTAACTGCAATAGGTACCAATCATCTTTTCGCCCTCTTCGTTTACCTCGTGTTTTAGCTCGTGCGCTTATCGCCTATGCTCTTCAACTTAATTTCTCCGCCTGCGCGTCCGGGCCGAGGAATCTACATTTACGGCCTTCGGCCGCCTCCGACAGAGTGTTACCAGGACTCTACCACAGAGACTCATCTTTATTGTGTACTAATTTAATTGAATTGGCCTACGTGCCAACTTAAAACGCCGTTTAACGAGAGAGTGAAAGTGTATTTTCATTGTGTGCATGACCACGTGGCGACCACTGTAACGTGCTACCTGTGTTGTTGCAAATAAAACACCGATAACCAAGTAAGTCTGTTGTGAATTATTTAATAACATTTCAGAGCTGACTACCATTCTAGTCCTAGGGCAAGGGGTTGTGTGGGTGACCCGAAAGAACCCACATGGTGAGTTAGCTAGTTTTCTCCGAGTGCTTCCACGTTGTAGCCACCAAGTACAGCATCATCCACCACTGCAGGAAGGAGAGGACCTCCAGCCGAACAAACCACGCCCTGAACCAACAACACACCGTCCTAGCCGGGCAAACTGCTAGGTGGCGCCCATTTTCAATCCAGCACCATCTCCGCTTCATTTTACACCTGCACCCAATTTTAATAATCAGCCAACTTCCTCTCCAACCTGAGCGGTGACAAATGGCGCCCCGCGTGGGGCAGGATTTTAAGCCAAAAATCTTGCTACATTGTGGGCCCCAGCACACTGAGAGACAATGCTACGCCACGTGGTTGGGACATTTAGTGCAGCCATTGCCCTTGCTGGCCGCACCAGTGACGTCAGCGCCACCCCATCCCTCCAGCCAGTAACGACCGAGGCCACGTGCCAGCCAGCCGGCCGTACAACAACAACTCGCTGTGACGTCAGCCACCACCTGCTGGCCGCGCACGTGCGCGCTAACACGAGGTACGTAACAACTGACGATGTGGTGTGATCGTTGCCAGCGGGCACGTGCCACGGACTTGATGGGCGACGTGGATCCCACACAGTGTTGTCAATGCATGCCTACAAAACATGTTGTCCCACGTGTGAAAACAGAGACCCTACTGGGCTTATTTACCCAAGGTCAAATCAAGTGCGACGCACTGGTTAAGGAAACGGCCACGTGCGTGTCGTGTAACATCAGACGCCACCACCGGTGCGTGAATGCCAAAGAACTGACGACGTTCGCGGAAGGAGTGTTTGCGTGTGATAGGTGTGTCAACCAGAGTTACCGCAATCACACACCGCCACCAGGAAATGGTTTCGCGCCGAACGCTATGCCCGTGCGCACCATGTTGTCGGGTCGGACCGACGCGACACCCGAATAGGCCGCAGGATTGCACTCCAATCATGTGCAAATGTTTCCAGGACTCTCGTCATCTTTGCCCAATGCATCACCCGCGCCTGTTCCCTATGTGCAAGTGCCAGAGTACACAGGACACCCGTGTGAGGACTTTGAACAGTTTGTGTTTCAGTGCGAACAACGTCTGTCTAGGTACCTAGTGCCACTAGAGGAGTGGGTAGAACGTGTTGCCGAGGACTTGCGTGGTGCAGCAGGAGAGTGGTGGAGCCTGTGGGGCCGCTGCGACTCGACGTATACGGAGCTAGTGGTAGCCCTACATCACCGGTTCAGCGCCACCGAGGCCATCGTCAGCTGTCAAGCACAGTTCTACGGAGAACGGCAGCAGGACCTGGGTAGCACAGAAAAGTTCGTGGCACGACAGTTACAGCTGTTCAGGAGAATCCACCCAGGTGTACCACCAGAGGCAGCACTGAGACACATCACAACCAAGCTACGTCCCGAAATTCAGCCGTTCTTGTCACCAGTGAATGGAGAAAGTGTCGAGGGCTACGTCAGGAGGGCCGTCGTCGCCGAACGGGCCGTCAACCAGCTGACCAAGCCGCCTCGCAACAGTGGCCGGCCAGACGCCGACGCCGGACCACCACCACACGCACGCCGGGTGGAGGACCGGCTACCACCGCGCCATCATGGGGCAGAGCCCCCATACCAGCTTCACCATGTCGGGCGATTGAGGCCCCACCAGACAACCACCAACAGCAGGAGAGGTCGCGACCACCCCAGTGCCACACGTGCCCTGTACCAACGTTCCACTGGCACGTCGACTGTCCTGTGAGGGGACGACGCCAACCCCCGTCGGGAAACGCGGAATAGGGGGAGGCCTACCTGACGTCGGCCTCCCCGAAGTCGCTGAAACCACCTACCTGACCTTGACTGACCAACGCCCCTACCTGGGGACCATCACGACAAGCGTAGACGAGCTACTCCGCATCCCCGTGGAGGTCAACCGGCGACCCGCAGCGGCCGTCGTGGACACTGCGGCGAGTCACACCTTCATGAGCCCGAGCTACATCGACCCTGAGGACATTCGGCCTCGGGTCGGGACCATACAGTTGGCGACGCACACCAGCACAGGAAGGACCTTGGGCACTACCATCCTCGCCGTCACAGTCAGGGACCTGACTTCGCACAACCGAGGCCCTGGTTGTGGAGGGACTATGTGACCAGGTCATCCTAAGTCAACCTTAGCTGCGGGAACAGGAGACCGTCATCGAGGTGGCTCACCGCCGACTCCACGTCGGGTCGGGAGAGAGACGAGCGGTTTATGCCGTCAACCAACCGCCAAATCCAGTCCAGAACCAGATCAGCTTGGCCGAATTTCAACACAAGGTCCCGCAGGAGTTCCAACAGGCGGTCCAAGGGATCCTGACGGAGCGAGCTGAGGTCTTCGCCTTCTCAGACCTACTTCAAGAGACCACCGCCGCTGAACACCCCATTCCAACACCAGATGCAGACCCGGTCTACGCAGGCCCGCGATGTTACGGCCTTCAGGAACAACGCACGATACGAGAGCAAGTAGATAAGATGTTGCGAGACGGGGTCATCGAACCCTCGGACATGCACTACAACGCCCGGATCGTCTTAGTGCCGAAGGACAGATCCTTGAGGTTCTGCACAGATTTCCGGCCCTTGAACGCTGTGATGCAGAGTGCCCCACCTCCACAATTGAGCGTCGACAAGGCCTTGGCCGGCCTGGGTGATGCCAGCATCTTCTCCGTCCTAGACCTCAAGTCCGGGTATTGGCAGGTGCCAATACGCCTAGAGGACCGCGAGAAGACCGCCTTCACGATGCCAGATGGACGCCGTTTCCAATTCCGGGCCATGCCTTTTGGCCTCAGGTGTGCCCCGGCGACATTCCAGCAGATGATGACCCGGGTGCTCGAAGGCTACATTGGCGAGTTCGTGACGGCCTACCTCGACGATGTGATCGTGTGGTCTGGGATGTGGGAGGAGCATCTATGACACGTGGAGCTGGTGTTAGAACGCCTCGCCGTTCACCACCTGGTGGTGGCACCTCAGAAATGTCACATCGGCAAAACCACCGTCGACTTCCTGGGGCACTTCGTCCACGCCGACGGAAAATCAGCACACCCAGAACAACTGCAGAAGGTCGCCAACAGCACGTTTCCCACCACCCGGAAACAGATGCAGAAGTTCATTGGCCTAGCCAACTGGCTATGGAACTACGTACCCAACTTCGTCACAATCGCCGCCCCACTGACGGATTTGCTGTCCACTCAACGGAGATACAAGTGGAACCCGAGAGCGCAGAACACCTTCGACCAACTCAAGGCACAGTTCACCAGGTGTCACATCCTAGCCAGGGTCGACCCAGAACGACGACTGTACGTGCAGACAGACGCCAGCGCCGTCGGTGTGGGAGTTGTCCTCTATCAGCTGGACGACGCCGGCGGACGCCTCGTAATCAGCTACGGCAATGCCAAGTTCGGCGAGGCCGAACGGAGGTGTACCACAGCAATGAGCAGGAGTGCCTCGCCGTCGTCTGGGCCTTGAAACGCTACTGCCACCACCTGGAGGGCCGCCCATTCACTCTCAGGACCGACAACACGTGCCTCACATGGTTGGACACCATGCAGGGCCACGGGGGAAGCTCATCCGTTGGGCCCTACTGCTGCAATCCTTCGATTTCACCACCGAGCATGTGCCCGGCGAAGCCAACGGACTTCCTGACTACCTGTCGTGAGAACCGAACCCTGAACACGTCATCACGGACCACGAGGACGTCGAATGTTTGGCCTCACCACCATGATGTCAACCACGATCAACAACACAGGCCCAGGTGTCCTTGAATGCCATACAGTGGGTCCCCGAGCTGAACACCTGGCTAGATGTCAATACCAAGGTCCTGGAAACGCAGATGACGTCAGCCATCGCCCAGCAACTGGTAAACAAGTGCGCGAGAGGTGTGGCGGACCGTGTACATGTGTTGGTCGGCGTGATTCAGGCCAAGTCTTTGAATCCCAATGCAGAATGGAAGACGTACATCCCGCCAGAAGCCAGAGAGCGAGTTCTAACCTTCGCACACGACCACACCCTCGCCGGACACCCAGGCTTAGATCAGACGAGACGCATCGTCGCCGACCATTACCATTGGCCAGGGTTGAACGTAGACGTCCGCAATTACGTCTGTCTGTGCCAGGAGTATCAACAAAAGAAGGCCAGGCAGAGTGACGGCGTCCAACAGCAGGTTTCACGACTTCCTAGTGAGCCATTCCATAGCCTTGGACCTGATGGGGCTGTATCCACGCACACCGCGCGGGAAGTGCTATCTACTGGTCGTGACCGACTTGTTTTCCATGTGGGTGGAGGCCTACCCCCTCTCCAACATGTGCAGCTCCAACCTCATCCAAACCTTGACGAAAGAATGCTTTCCACGCTGGGGTTACCTCCGGGTGCTCCTCACGGATAACAGGACGCAGTTCGCCGGAGGCCGTTGGTGGAAGTGGTGCAACATCATCAAAGTCAACCACCACACCACACCTGCCTACCATCGTGCCAACCCCACCGAACGACGCAATCAGGACTTGAAGGTACAGCTGCGTCTTCGAGTGGGAACCGAACACGAGCTGTGGGACCAACATATCACGGACGCCCTGTTCTGCCTCCGACGCTGCGTCAACGCCACCACCGGTCAGACACCCGCCAACTTGGTCGAAGGACGCAACTTGCCACTACCAGGTGAGCCACAGCCCGAACGTGACTTTGACGCCGCCCCCAGGGCCCGGCGTCGCGACGCCGACTTCACCGCCGCCAGGCAACACCAGGCAAACTACGTCCAGAGAATCACACCCACCACAAACCGACCACCACAGGTCCTGGACGTCGGCCAGGAGGTCTATATGCGGAACCACCCCCTGTCGTCAGGACCACGCAACTTCTGCGCCAGATTCGCACCATGCTGGGTGGGGCCCTGCGTGGTGCGACGCCAAGTCAGCGAGACCACCTACATCATGAGGGACGGTGCCGGAAAGTGTCGGAAAACACATCGGGATGATCTGCGAGCCGCCACCATATCCCTCATTCTAGAGGGAGACGGGGACGACGGGATGCCGCCCCCAGACGCCGCGATGCCGGGGGCACAGGGCGAGGAAACAAGGCCAGCAGGAGAAGTGGACAGTCTGCTTCAGCTGGACGACTTCTTCGCTCCGACCCCGGCACGTAAAGGCGAGACGCAGCTCCCAGATGCCACCCCCGACCAGATCGTCACCGATCCGGACGACGAAACGCCCGAACCACCACCCAAGGTCAGGGAGGTGTGGGGACCCTACACGCCCTTGGCCGAAGAAGTCTTCATGGTCCAGGTGGAGGAACCCCCGGGGGAGGCACCGCGACGCCTGAGGCGGAGAAGGCGGGCGGCTAGACGCCCGTCCATGACGGAGTTGGACGAGACGATCGTGGCCGACCCAGAGGCTGCGCCGTCACCACGTCCTGCGACGCCCGACATCGATGCCGCCCTCAGATGCCCGGGGCATCGCGCCGCCTCCGCCTGGTACCAGCCCCGACTGCATAGGGGACGCCGAGAGCCGCCGAGCGAGCCTCCTACAACGGAAGCGACCAGGGAGGAGCCCCGACAAGAGCCGTACAATCTGCGGCGACGGCCAAGGTCGCCCCGCCGCCGATGCTGCCAGTCCAGCCGCCATCGGGTCGCAGCTGAGCAAGCAGGGAGCTGTCCGGAGCCGCCGCCACAGCACTCACTATAAACCAGGTATGCCAGCAATTACCACAAGATCAGGTCAAGGACGGGCTTCTCAGGGGGTGGGGGATTTGACGTCATCCCAAGCCCTAGGCCTGGGAAGTTAAGGCCGTGTCCGAACTCGCCTGAAGTATGTACTTGTGTGCACCTACCCCCGGAAGTGACATCACAAGGGCTGTCCGAATTGGAAGTGAAGTACGTAAGTACGCAAGGGAACGAATGTGTGTACTTCTCGCGCCCCTCACGACCTTCATGCATCGCCATCTTAAAATTTTGCAGTTTGTTGTTTAGTATTTGCAGGTTAATGTGATAAACAAAGCACAAACTTCTAGATGGATGCTTCGACTCTATTTGTTTGTAAGTACATACAACTAATACATTTACTAGAACTATTACAAATAAAAAATTCATAGGTTTCAATTACATATATTATATTAACGAATGTATATCATGCTTACTACTACGAACTAGGTTATGATTTCGTATGCAGTCATATTTTGTCATGTCACATTAATGTATTTTTTAATTTTACATTGTGCATGAATATTCTGCGAAGGAAGACTGATGTTACCTTTTACGCCGTCGTTCATCACTGACGAAATCATAACATTTCATGAAAATTTTTAGGAATACTTCTGGCTAGTTCATTTAAAATACGAAGCCAACAAGGGTCGTCCGAATTCGTCTAGTATAGATCGGGGCAAGTGAAGTACGCAGGTATAGAAGTACAGAAGTGCATACCTGTGAATTAGGACACGGCCTAAGCCCGTCCTGACCGTGTCACAGTGTTTTCTCAGCGTGCTCCGGACCCCCTCCCCCCTTTACCAAAACGCCAACAGTGCCGGTGAGTGCGGGGTCGTGTGCCAGCGACACGTGTGAAAGTTTGAATCGCCGCCTCCACGTGACGTCACAACGCCCCACCACCACCAACCTCACCGCTAATCAGACAGTGCTTATTAATGTAATATGAAACTAATATTAACAAACTGAGGACTGAGCTGCGGCCAGCAATCAATATGCCTTCAGCAAGAGCCATCTTAATATAAGTTTTTCTAGTTTTATTCAGCCACGTGGTCACACATTTCAGGGTCGGTGTTTTGTTGTATGTTAATTTAAAGGAATGTTAATTAAGGAATTGGTCATCACCAGTAATTCTTCTTATTTTTTATATGTCTCACCGCCACTTGGATTGTAATTGTATTCACCTAAATTTCATTCTCATTATTGTAACAGTACTCTAACGTACCTGCCGGCTAGGAGCACGCACGACGCCATGTTTGTCGCCCAGTTCATCGTAAGTCGGCCACGAGGTAGGACGTGCGTCCCGGAGAGGGCTCTCAACTTTGTCTTTCACTGATAGTAACTGCAATAGGTAATTATATTTTCTAATCATCTTTTCGCCCTCTTCGTTTACCTCGTGTTTTAGCTCGTGCGCTTATCGCCTATGCTCTTCAACTTAATTTCTCCGCCTGCGCGTCCGGGCCGAGGAATCTACATTTACGGCCGTCGGCCGCCTCCGTCAGAGTGTTACCAGGACTCTACTACAGAGGCTTATCGTTATTGTGTACTAATTTAATTGAATCGGCCTACGCGCCAACTTAAAATGCCGTTTAACGAGAGAGTGAAAGTGTATTTTCATTGTGTGCATAACCACGTGGCGACCACTGTAACGTGCTACCTGTCTTGTTGCAAATCAAACACCGATAACCAAGTAAGTCTGTTGTGAATTATTTGATAACGTGTCAGAGCTGACTATCATTTTAGTCCTAGGGCAAGGGGTTGTGTGGGTGACCCGAAAGAACCCACGTGGTGAGTTAGCTAGTTTTCTCTGAGTGCTTCCATGTTGTAGCCACCAAATACAGCATCATCCACCACTGCAGGAAGGAGAGGACCGCCAGCCAAACAAACCACGCCCTGAACCAACAACACACCGTCCTAGCCGGGCAAACTGCTATGTGGCACCCATTTTCAATCCAGCACCATCTCCGCTTCATTTTACACCTGCACCCAATTTTAATAATCAGCCAACTTCCTCTCCAACCTAACTGAGCGGTGACAACGTTATGCTCTAAAAGATCCGTAATTGACCTGCTAGGATCATCATAAAAGGGGGTTTCCTCCACGGCTTTCGCAGTGTGCCCTTTCCCCACTATCCATCTAATCTCAGCTCTCCCTGCTAGCCGGTCCACTCCCATCACTTTGTCACCCATATCCTGTCCGACTCACCTACCGAGTCAGTGTCATCATCATCGTCTACATGTCCCCCCTTAGAGCCTGTGTCAAACGAGACACTTTATAAAAGAAACACATCATTGACCAAATAACAGTTTTCCTTACTGTTGACCGTCAAACATTGTTTTTGCTTTGTTTACAGGTAATTCTTGAATGTAGATAGTTGCCACAAGATTAATTCGGTATTGAGTCTCTCCGCAAGCTTCAGACCATCCTGAGAATGAGAGAAACAATCATCATCATCAGTTGCTATGACAACTTGCTTTACTTGTTAAGCTGTTTCCTTCATCGAGATTGTGCATCAAGGCAAAAGAGCAAAATAGGTTTTCACCACATTACTTAAGTTCTGTTTTGCCATGCCACAACCTGCAACGTCTCACTTCTCAGGTCCACTTCCATACATATCAATCTGCCAAGCCATCTTGGCGCAGCTTCTCGCTCCGACTTGTAACAACAACCGACTGTTCTCTGGCGAATAATCATAGGAGGACCCACTTAAAGAATTAATACAACAGATTCCAATATTATAGCAAAATTAAGCTTTTAAAATGTATAAAAAAGATTACAAAGATTAAATTTAAAAATAAAGGAAATAGACACATGTTAATTAGGCACCAAATATACAATCTGACAGAACTACATCCGCAGAGCAATTCCCAAAGTTATAAAGCAAGAAGGCCAACCAACATGCGTTAATACTTGACGCGGGTCGTCCCTGACCTCCCCTGATCTGAGCCCGTCGTGCGCATCAAGCCCAGCGGCTTGCGCATATTGGAACGCGCCCGCCCACGTGCGCGACGAGGTAGCGGCGCCTAGACGCCGCCCCCGCGACGTCGAGTGGACGTAATATGTGCCTCGGACCCCGAAAACGACCATCCATTGGTAGGAAAGTGCCCCCTTGACGGGAACTCTCAGTAATTGACAACAAACACAACTCTCTTGTTTTAGCACCCCAGTGCTATTCCCGTCAGGGGGGATCACGCTATCAAACAGGCATAGCTATACGAGGCTAGGGGAAAGTGTGGTACAAGTGTAATTCATTTAATATGACATTTGTCGTGTATAACCTCCACGTGTCGCATAAACACCCCTACGCCTCGCGGCGAGTTGGACTCGCCCACGCGGCCAACTTCGCGCCGCCAAAAACATGTAACTGTCTCCCCCAAACTTTTACTAATATTACGCTATTTTTAA
>PNEQ01029267.1:0-23467 GCA_003012365.1 Medauroidea extradentata | reverse complement strand
GAGAGAGCACCTGATGGTCGCGCAAGTACCGCCTGCGTCTTATTAATAGTATGTAGTAGGTAGTATTTATACTGATGATTTTGGGTGTTCAAACTATTTTCCACTGTATTTTAATAATAATGAATAAAATTTGGACTAAAAGAATAGTAACACACAATTTTTTGTACAATTACTGTATTTCTCGAAATAATTATATTTTGTTTATATTTTCCGTCAGTAACCAGCAAATTCAAATATTCGGCACACATCGTCCAACGAACATGCCGGATAAGCGTTGGAGGAGTGTAACTAGAGAATTAACTTCAGTTCATCAACCTCTTGACATCTGCATCAATCGGTCATTTAAAGTGCACCTGAAGCAGCAATACTCCAAGTCGATGGCAAGCAATAATCACTAGATGACACTGACTGGAAGAATAAGGCGACTAAGCTTAGATCTTGTGTGTCAGTAGATTCTCAATTCCTGGTCAGCTGTCCCGGAAACAGTGGTCCTAAAGTCCTTCAAAAAGTACTGCATATCACATGAGCTCGATGGCACAGATGATAACTGAAGCTCTGATGATGCATGCTCTGACATGGGCAGCACTGATAACAACAGCTGCGAAGAAGTTTAGGGTACCTACCGATACGGTTATAGACTGATGGCTGTGACAAACTTGTTACCATTGTGTTTATTTTTGTTTTTTTTTACTAAGAGCGTATTTTTCTATCTTCTATTAATAACTACAGTATAAACAAGTAAATTTTTTTTTGCTATCTAGAGAATACCATGATTACACGTGTCACTATTTCTTATCAATTATGCGTATAGTAAATATAGTTTTAATATTAATAGAACCAGTTGAGTGGCTGTGTGACGTTTCGCTCTTGTACAAGTACCTGAGCTCCACTCGTCACAAATGAAGCACACCAGTCCTCTTAGACCAGTGTACTAGCTCGGGGATAACCCAGCCAAAACAGGCAAAATTATATGCTGGAACATATCTCTTGATCGGTGGTCACGTACTCCAGAATTCATTAGAAATACTTTTGTAGGTTATGTCATCAGTGTGGCTACAAACTGTTGGGAATATAATTCTTTTTCCTGACTTTTCCCACCCAAATTGAAAATTTTCCCTGACCTAATATATTTTTTTAAACCAATTTTATGCTTTATGAAAGAAATCATTTTTTCTTTGTCCAATTCAATGCACTTTGCACATAGTACAAGTTTTAATGTACTACTAATATAACATTTATGTTGTTTCTAAACCATTCTTGCAATGGGGCAAGTTGAAAATCAAATAAATATTATGGATAAACGCCATAGCAGCAAACTGTGAGTCAAAGAAAACCAGACAATACATGCAAACAGAAAAGTAAACAACTGAAAGCATCCTTTCGCTTGTCTGCATGTATTATCCAGTTTTGTGTGACAAACCATTTGCTGCAACTATGTATGTCCAAAATACTTCTGCGAATTGCAATATTTGCATGAAAAATACATGCCTCAGAAAACACTGATTGCAAAGTAAACACACCAACAACATATTTTGTGTGGTCTATTTTTGCAAGCATATTAAGTATGCCCACAATAATATAAAAATTTGAACTGAAAGTTACAACTCTTAAGTACATTTTGATGGTAAGAAATTTACAGTAATACCTAATTTATGGCTTCTCACAATCGACAAATTAAAAGGTCTACTACATGAATAAAATATTTGTTTAAAAACTTCTTACCTCAGGAAACACAGATTAATTACATAGTTTACACAATGTAAACAATATACTTTGCGTACTATAATCCTGCATATTGAAATAAAATAATTAAATCAAAATTACAACAGACAGTTGCAACTAAAGTAATTAATATAAACTGATGTCAAAAATTCAGAGTAATACAACTGTTACATTGGGAAATTAAATTTAAAATTTCATGCAGTACACAATTAAATTATGTGTGGAGAAAATTCTCATCCGATAATAAACATATTTCACGATTACTAACTACCTACAATCAAAAAGAACAGTACTATACAAGATTACACAAAAAAATTCCTTGGAAAAATTAAATTTTATGAGTATTGTAGAGGTACTCACTGAGAGATCCTGTGAAGTGTGCTTGTGGCTGCGCCCATGTAATGAAGTACTTAAATAAGATTTTTGTAACTCTACAACCTCCTAGTTCCCCTCCCCAGAGGGGTTACTCTTCTACCTCCAGCCATGTTAAGTTCTTCCCCCTTGACACCTCGCCCATCTTATTCACAAGCACGCAAACACCGTTGCTCTGAAAATAGAATTCCGCCCGACCTTTCTACCATCCCTTCTTGCCAATAGGCGACTGTGTTACAAATTAAAATTGATGAAAACAACAAGAAAGAAAGAAAACAGCATGGGAAGATGCAAGTGTTTGCTTTCTCATGTTTCATGTATCATTTTACAGCCGGTAGCTGCTTTTCACACTAACGGAGATTAGCGCACGTAAAAAAAAAAAAAACGACAACATGTTATCAGTCAGCCTTCTGCATCAGAAGGAAGCATCTGAGGCAGGGGAGGGGGCCTAAGAGAGAGACGAAAGACGTGCACGTAAAAAAAAAGCCGAAGGTGACACGTTATCAGCCCTCTGCATCAGCAGGAAGCATCGAGCAGTAAACAACTGAATAGATTACGGATAAAAGTGGCGTATGTGACGCAGCGGGCCCAGCTACTTATGGCTTTCTTCCCCGGGATTATGGTACCGTGATGTCAGATGAAAGGCACCAGACGCGTCTTCACGCTTGCCAGTCCGCGCGGCTCCATTCATGTAGGCCTCATTTAAACTATTGCTTTACGATTTCCGAAAAAGGAAATAGGGCGGGGAATTTTCCCTGACTATTCCCTGACCTTTTCAGGCCACTAAAATTCTCTGACTATTCCCGGTTTTCCCGCCCTGTCGCCACCCTGTGTTATATTGTAGACCAAATTTTGAACTTCCACAGTCACCGTCAGAATTTTAAAAGTAAAGGTTCGTCCCAAAATAATATACTTTACTATTTTCAACTATTTCTGGTTTATTATATTACTGTTTACATCAGCACGAAATACACTATCCCAGTCTTGGCATGGTAGATCCGATTCACAGAAAGTTATAAGCAGAAACACAGCATCTCCATATCAGGCGTTTAAATTAGGCAACAAATTTGCACACGGTGAATAAACACATGGCGAAGAAGAACGAGTAGCCATCCTGGCTCTCTGCACCTAGAGGCCTACATGCACAGGCAGAAAATGAATTTGGTAGATTTAAAGATTGTCCGAAAGAAGGTTAAAGAAGAGAGACCGTGGTGCTACCCGTGCATGTTAAGTTTTCACTCCCGAACTTCACTTCATCGGGTTTTCTTGGGCCGCAGCCCCGCGCACGTCCGCTCTGGATCGCGCCACGACTTATTCTCCAACATGGAGGAGGCAAACATTCCAGAACGAAGGGGCTCCACACACTGTGTTCTCATTGGCTGGTTCTCGGTGGCGCGACCTTCGTTATTCGTTCCATGATCTATAACCCTCTAGGGCACAGTATCAACTACGTATTAAATAAACAAACGGCGCCAAAACTCCCGCAGAAAAAACTAGAACACAAAAGAAAACGCAATTGCCCCCTACCAAGGCCACCTGGCCATAACTATAAACATTACACCCTAACTAGGACATTCAGGAAAAAATGACTGTGTGTCTACTCTTCCTTTCCGAAACCGAGACCACTGAAAATAATCTTACAAATTTAAACATATTAGAAAATTACGATCACATAAGACATTAACTCACCAAATAAAATAAAACCCCCTGTTCGGCAACGCTACAGCTGGAGCGAGAAGCATGACTTATTGATCCTTCGTTGCGGAGCACATGATAAGGAAGTGGAAATGAGAGAGCAAATGCTCAACAGTTGGCCAAGGTCACACTCTCTCCTAAAATCAGACGTCATATCTGTCAACAGCGACGTCACATTGCGGACATTATATCTGTTGGCTGCGACGTCACGTTGCACTCTCACCTGCCTTCTAAGTTTTCTATCTAAACAAGAAATGTGAAAATACCGGGACTGAAATAAGTACATGAAGTACTTTGTAATTCTTAAAGATTTGTGACTGTTTAAAAGCAAACTTAATCCAGATGCAAAGAGATTTTTTTCTATTCAAATTTGCCCAGCACCTCACTATAAACACAAGGGTGGGATCTTACATAGGGGCAGGTGGTAACTTACTATATATGTTACAGTGAAAAATAAGCATTAAAAGTGCAGGAAAGCACCATAGTTACGAACTTCGACTATACAAACACTTCAATTGAACAAACTCACAGTTCAGTCCCACCAAAGACATATATTGTAACATAGAATTTAATTTAAACAAATTATGCGAACATCTATTTCTTCCTCAAAAATAAATATTCACATTAATGAAGTAACACGATCAGAAATTTAAATAAAATAAACTATGCGAAGGCCTAAAATTGTGGGCAACGAACTATTATACTTTAGGCCCTTCCTTAATTTACCGACACGTACAATCACAAACTTAGACTACTGTCACAGCTAGTGACCGTAGAAGAAAATACAACATTAGGTACGATTAGCGCAGATTAAAATCAATTTATCAAATTAATGTGTTCTAAATGGTATGTGTTGTGATTAGGAGGTTCATTGCTTAAACATTTTGTTATGTTTTTAAGTGTTAACAGTTTTCATGGTGGCTACAAACAGTTGGGAATATAACTCTCTGAATTTTCCCACCAAAACTGAAAATTATCCCTGACCTAATTAATTTTTTTTAACCCAATTTGTTATGTTTTATAAAAGAAATCAATTTTTCTTTGTCCATTACAATGCACTTTGCACATAGAACAAGTTTTAATGTACTACTAATATAACATTTGTGTTCTTTCTAAACAATTTTTGCAATGGGGAAATTTAAAAATCAAATAAATATTATGGATATATGCCATAGCAGCAAACTGTGAGTCAAAGAAAACCAGACGATACAAGCAGACAAAAAAATAATAAACGACCAAAAGCATATTTTTGCTTGTCTGCATGTATTATCAGGTTTTTTGCGACAAACATTTGCAGCAATTATGTAAGTTACAACTCATACGTACATTTTGACATTAAGAAATTTACAGTAATATCTAACTTATGGCTTCTCACAACAGACAAATAAAAAGGCCTACTACATGAATAAAATATTTATGTAAAAACTTCTTACCTCAGGAAACACAGATTCATTACATAGTTTACACAATATAAACAATATACCTTGCGTACTTTAATCCTGCATGTTGAAATAAAATAATTAAATCAAAATTACAGTAGACAGTTGTAACAAAAGTAATCAATTTAAACTGATGTCAAAAATTCAGAGTAATACAACTGTTACATTGGGAAATTAAATTTAAAATTTCATGTAGTACACAAATTATGTGTGGAGAAAATTTCCAATCCCATAATAAACATATTTCATGATTATATACTACCTACAATCAAAAAGCCTAGTACTATACAAGCTAACACAAAAAAATTCCTTGGAAAAATTTAATTTTATGAGTATTGTAGAGGTACTCACCGAGAGATCCTGTGAAGTGTGCTTGTGGCTGCGCCCATGTAAAAAAGTACTTAAATAAGATTTTTGTAACTCTACAACCTCCTAGTTCCCCTCCCCAGAGGGGTTACTCTTCTACCTCCAGCCATGTTAAGTTCTTCCCCTTTGACACCCAACCAAACTTATTCACATGCAAGCACACACAGTAGCTCTAAAAATAGAATTCCGCCCGCCTTTTCTACCATCCCTTCTTTCCAATAGGCGACTGTGTTACAAATTAAAGTTTATGAAAACAACAAAAAAGTAAGAAAACAGCATGGCAGGATTCAAGTTTGCTTTCTCATGTTACAAAAGATAGCTGTATCATTTTACAAGCCGGTAGCTGTTTTTCACACAAACGGAGTACAGCGCTCCTTAAAAAACCCGACATGTTAACAGCCTTCCATATCAGAAGGAAGCATCTGAGGGAAAAGGGAGGAGGTGCTAATAGAGACGCGAGACACGCACGTAAAAAATAGCGGAAAGTGATACTTTATCAGCCTTCCGCATCAGCAGGAAGCGTCGAGCAGTAAACAAATTAATAGATTACAAACAAAAGTGACGTATGTGACGCAGCGAGCCCAAGTACTTATGGCTTTCTTCCCCGGGATTATGGTACCATGATGTCCGATGAAAGGCACCAGATGCGTCTTCAGGCTTGCCAGTCTGCGCTACTCCATTCATATAGGCCTCATATTAACTATTGTTGATCAATTTCCGAAAAAGGAGATGGGGCGGGGAATTTTCCCTGACATTTTCAGGCCACTAAAAAACCTCGACAATTCCTGATTTTCCCATGCTTTCGCCACCCTGGTTTTGTGGCGTTATTAGCAAAACAATAAATGCAAGCAAAAGAAGCAAAATTCACACTTTTGGGTTCCCTGATAACAAAAACATTTGTTAGGAGGAAAAAAATTTTACTCTATGCCACTTTTACCGTGATAGGAGGTAAATTTTGTGGTGCCAGTTGGCAACACGTTCAAGGTGATAACCCGGGAAAATGTAAGCCTAAACAAACTACAGTGAAACCCCTCAAATTCAAACTAATGTGTGCTGTAGCCTGTCCGAATTTAAATTTGTTCGGCTTAGCATAAAACTATCAATAACATAACGAGTCCTCGTTACGGTACAGGACTGTACATTGAGCGAGGCACGCTGATTTTGGATTTGTGACAAACAAGGTAAGTGACCTTGACTGGTGAGCAGATGGTGGGAAGGCAGGCAATTTTTCAATCCTGGAACAAGTATGTATACAGACACATTTACACATTATGTATCCTAACTTTACTTCTTTGTTAATTTTCAAATAACTATTTAAAATAAGGTTACAATACAGAATATATACTCAATTGTTTTATGATTATTTGTGTGCGTTTGTCAAAAATTAACTCGTTCAGACATCCTGGGATTTCGGATTTCAAGGGATCGAATTTGAGGGGTTTTACTGTAGTTCCCTTGTGCACAGCTGCCTTGGGCTTTACTTGGAAGTGCACAAAATGGCGGAAGAAAATTCCCAAAATTCTTGAAGTTACTGAAGAAAACCATGTTGGAACGAGATAGATCAATAATTTTCTTTTCCAGTTTCCTCAGAGAAATATGCATACCGGGTCCATACCGGGCATTGATATGATCTTTGAAAGAACTGTGCAATGGGAGTGCATGACTGGATTTAGTTTCTTGGACGTACTTGCAAATTGAATGACTGTCAAAGAAAACTAAACAGATAGTTTTCTTTGACAGTCATTCAATTTGAAATGGAGTACGTCCAAGAAACTGAATCCAGTCATGTTTGTTGTTCGTTAAACGAACATACGGCATATGTTTGTGTTTACACACACAACGTACAGTACGGAACACGTTTCTTAAAATAATATGAACGATTGCCAAACATATTTGAAACAATAACGGTGAAATTTATAGTCAAAACAAACCAAACATATTACATTCATCCGAATTTTTGACAATGGTAAATGTTTGCTTTGTGCGGTTATGATACATTCTTCATGCCTGTTGGTTTCGAGAAGTGTACACCAGGGTGGTATGAAAACGTAAAATGTAAGTTAACTTTTTTTCTGTTGGTGAAAACGTCTGAACAGTCTATGCGGGAAATTTATGCATATATGAACGATCCATGTAGTTTATTTAACATTGTTTATATAGGCAATTTGTCGAGACCGTGAAAAACGATCAATGGATGCGGGAAAACAAAAGAAACGAGAACAATGCAACGAGGTTCCACTGCATTGCAAAAAAGTTCGGGACACAGAAGTCAACAAACTCAACAATACTTTTGTAACAAACTACATAGAAAAATAAAGATCTTTGGTTGCCAGATAACTACAACAGGAATTGTACTGCAACAAATGAAGCTGTTGAAAAAAACCTGTTTGATTGGCTGACGCATTCTCGGGCATCTAATATTCCTGTTTCTGCAATTGTAATGCAAGATAAAGCTCGTGAGACGGCTCTTCAAATGGGATTTGATCTTCAGGCTTTGGGGGGTTAGCTTCATTGGTTCAAAGCCAGATGGAACTCTCAAAGCGTGTGGTGAAGATTGTTCTGTCGAGCCATCAATCCCAGAAAATTGGATTCAAGAGCTGCAAGATTTAACTTCTGGCTATGGCATGAAGGAAATTTTTAATGCTGTTGAAGCTGTCTTTTTTTAATCTATTTCCTGACAAGGCACTGGGTGTCAAAGGAGAAACTTGTCTTGGGGAAGAAAAAAGTAAGGAAAGACTCAAGTGTGCTGTTTTGTGCAAACAGTGAAGGAAGAGAAAAACTTGAAGTGCTTGTAATTTGCGAATTTGCCACACAAAAGTGTTTCAAGAACATCAAGCATCTGCCCTGCACGTAAATGAACAATAAACATGCATGGATTACTTCATATATTTTTCAGAAGTGGCTGAATATATTTTTCAGATGTGGCTGAACTCGATTTATGCACAAATGAGTGTCAAGAACAGGAAAATTTTGTTGTTTCTTGAAAGATGTCCTGCACACAATGTTCAAACCTTAAAGCTAAGGAACATTAAAGTAATCTTTTTCCCCCCAAACTGCACCAGCAAGCTACAACCTATGGAAAGCCCAGGTGAAACCCCCTATTGGAAACAACTCGTCCAGTACCTTCTGCAACAGATCGACAGTAATGCAAATGGATCAGTTATTCCCGAATGGAACATATTGCATGCAACACATAAACTGTGCTTGTACTGGAGCAAGATTTCTTCGACGGCCATTGCTAATGCTTCACTAAAGCAGGGGTTTTTCTGGCAGTGCTGTTCATGTTGCTGAAGTTGCAGAAGAAATTAAAGAATTGGCAGGTCAGTGGGCAAAGATTGTCAGCCCAAAATCAGCAGATACAGGGTCATTTGAAGATTTTGCATAGGTTAATGACAACTTAGAAACTTGCCCACCCCACTCAAGACACGCATGATTCAGTGGAATTGGTGGAAGTTAAAGAAGTTGAAGGAACTGAAGATGAAGAACAAGAGCTTAACCACCCAGGTAGGAGTGATGTTTGCAGTACACTTGTCGTTTTGGAATGTCTCTTTTCACATGGCCATACTGGAGGAAGGTTGAAAAAGATTTACTGTCCTACACAAACAATAATTTTAAAAAGCAGAAAAGGATAGCTAAATTGATTTCTTCTAACTAGATCTGTCTTAATTGAAAAATAGATGGAATGTACAGCACTGGTTTTGAAATTTAGAGAATTTTTGTTGTGCACAGTTTATGTCCCATGAAAATTAATGTACCTTTAATTTTTTTTTTTCTGTATTGTCGTGTGATATCAGCCAATTTTATTAAATTTCAATGTAAAGAACTTCACAATAACAAACACAATATATTTTTGGTCCCTCAATGCTATTTTTTAACGAAGCTTTCCTGATTAAAGGGACAAACGTTCTTGTACAGTTGAGGACTGATGATGCAAATACTGTATACACTTTCTAGTCTTCCCTTGAAAAGCTTACTTTTTGTACTTTAGCTTCTCTTTCATAGCATCACAGAACTCTCTGACAAAATGTTTATAAAAAAAGCATTTTGAGCTACTGCACCAAGGCCTTGCACATCTGGTACTGGAATCGCTGCTATTTAATTAGCCTTACTTACATCACCCAGCTATTCAAATTCATTTCTGATAGAGATATCTATATTGAATTAAAATTCCACAAGCTAAAATAAAGAAGCATGTAGTTTCCGTCTTGTATGCCATGCCTAGTTTCAGACAAGGAAAGTTTATTTTCAATGCACCAAACCATCTTTCCACAAGGTTCCTTGTAGGTAAGTGTGGCTTATTACACCATGCTTCTTCAAAAGTGGCCTGATTAAGTAATGGCATAAGTATGGTCGGCAGTGGAGCCGCTGTTTCCTACAAATAAGCCTCTTACACGACCTCTTCCAACATGAAACATGCCAAGAACTGTAATACATTTGTATCATCTTTAGATGTTAAGTGCACACCTGCACCACACAATTTTAAAAATTATAAAAATTACAGCACATTGTTCCACATAAACAGGTCATGTTTATATAAAATTTAGTTTCAGTACTTAAATTTTTTTTTTCACTTCTATGTACACTTCACAGGAAAAATTAATTTAGATTTAAAATAATGAGTAAAATTTTTGCAGTATTGTATCATAATGAACATACATACATGGCACCTTGGAATCTTAACACATACAGATAGTATAAAAGAATATGATCACCAGAGGAACAGTTTGGAAGCTGGCCTCAAAAAAAACCTTTCAATATTTCTAGTATAATGTAATTACATACATACATAGTAGCCTGGCACACTTTACCAAACACTTAAGTTTCCGTTAAACAAGAAAAAAATTTGGAGAAAATATGTAATTTCAGATATGCTGCAATGCAGTTTCGAGTGCCAGTTAGATCATTAATTACCTTATTTCCAGAAAGTGAATATTATTCAACACCTCAACCAACATTAATAAAATAGTAATACACAATATACTATGACAACATTGGATGCTTTCTACTCAAGCATGCGTCAGAAAACATGATGAGAGAAATCTAGTGATGAGACGATTCAGATTCTCGATACGGTTCGGAAATTTTAACATTCTCAATTCAATGGTTCTAGCCTGTCGTGGTGAAAAAACTTTCTTCACGTCATTTGAACATTTCAACTTCCTGAAAGCGCTGTAAATGTTTGGACAAATTTGATGTCGTACATGACTTCCTACCCCTTGAAAATTTTGTTTTACAAAAGTTACAAATAGCAACATTCATATCATTCTCCGCAACTGTTAAATAACCCCACATGCTACTGCACTTACACTATGTAGCCATCATTACACAAACACATTAATTTTCAAACTTCGCATTTGTGTAGTAACCAAATTTATACCTGACGTCACTTTGTCCAAAATCTAGTCCGGTTAGCCAACATCGTAATGTTAAATATCTGCTGCTACTTACACGAGTGTCACTTTGAATAAATGCTTATTATTCGTAACTGAGTCCTAAAAATTTCAATGCAAATCACTTCTGCACTAAAATAAGGATTAAACTCATTACCTGCTATTATTTTATTGCTGTTACAGATAATGCCTTTGTTCTGTTGTGTCTCATTGGCAAGTTTGAATTGATTGATCTTGAAATGACCAACAGTTGAAAAAGTTCGATTCCTCGTTGCAGCCCACAATCGCTAGAATCGAAAAATCGATAATTGAACTGTCCCATCACTAGAAATAACTGATTATAACATTTTAAAAAATCGTACTTGACTATAAACACATCAAAACATATCTATACCTTTAATTATTTTATTACTCAAATTTTATTTTAAGAAAATTTTTAACATAACTTAACAATAACAAGAATCTATGTAGGTTACTGTGTTATGACGAAGTCGACAGTACTGACATTTCATTGACCAAGTAGAATAATAGAAAGGAAACTCTGATGTTTGACTGAGGGCCACTGAACGCAGCACCCCCTACTAAGCAGATGCCAACTACAGTAATCAACAAATGTCTGTGCATGTCAGCTCCCTCCTGCTTTCAAGGCTGCAGCTCATCACTGACTGAACAGCAAGGCTGAATATGCATGCACCTAACAACATTTGGTAATCAGGCTCGAGTAAGAGCAAAAACACCAGTAGCTAATGTTTGTTAAACAGGTAACAGCAGAATCTGACCTGCGTATGCCACTCTTTCCTCCCTGTCAGCACTTACCCTGCATCCTCATGCATGCACAGATATCTGCCGGTTAAAGTAACTACATAAGCAACAGTATTTTAAATTGTTTATGGACACATACAATTGTCATTTGATTGTAATTTCTATCGACGTTCTTGATCACACACACACATTATTTAAGATTTTACTGTGGTAGTACACAGGAACAAGTTGGGCTATTCCTGAGGAGACCTCATTACCTCTCCTAAAATTACCACAAAACAAATACAGGTTGATTTCAAGCATATAATTAAGGTTTTCCTTTCAACAGCTGTACAAAAAATTACACTAACTGATTATTAAAAAAATACATTGCTCAAGTTGGCCCATAAGACTATTAAATTAAGTGAGTACCAAACATCACATGTTGAACAGAGCATACCATGTCGTTGGTCTTGGTCCCTTTGACTCCCCAGCTGTGCACTTTACCAAAATGGTAAGGAAAAAACCAGAAGTAAACATACGAATCACAGCTCAGAAGTAGCACTCGACTTTGAATGAAACATTAACGAAACTCAAAACCCAACTTATCAGAGACCCGACGACCATCAGAGCTTTGAATGGGCCGAGAGACAATGCACATTGAAGGAACTACTAGCTGATACTGACCCACACCCAAGAGCGAGCCGGTCAGACTTACCAACAGGAGAAGGTGTAGGAGAGGGGAAGCCAGCAAGGAGTCTAGGAAGGGGCAAGAGCATCACTGAAGTTGTCCGAGGATAGCCTAAGCATGCGGAGGTGGGCGGAAGAGTTCAAACTCACGGCGGAGTCAAATTCTGACCGAGTTCTCAAATAGTGTAGCACTGGCACCAAGTTCAAAGCCTAATGGAATGGTCCACTATTAGTAGATACTAGATTCCAGAAGTCTTTCCAATTTGTATATGAGAATAAACCCACAAGATAGTCTTGAAAACATGTGAAATGTTATTATATGGAACCTGAAAATAAGTAATTATACCTTAAATATATGAACTCGAGACACTATCATTTTAGGGAGGATGCAGTGCAAGTGCAAATTAATTTTAATGGCATTAGTTGAATAATTGTCAACCAAGTATTATTTCTATAATTGTGGCATTTTTGGGTTGAAAATTAAGATCTATTGAACACAATCCTTCATAAACATTAGCCTAATAATAAAGTGAAATTACTTAATTCAAATGCATTGTGAAAAATCTATGAAATGAATCCTTTCCAATAAAACATATGTCAAACATCTGGAATATGAATTAATATGCACATTTCCATGCTTTAATACATAAGGTGGTGTACATAGCAAATAATATGATTACGAGACATTATTATATCTCAAAGTCATTACCAATACACAAACCTAAACAATGTATGTATTAAAAAATGCATGCATCAAATTTACAATAATATTTTTAAAAACACTAAAACCTCTTAACTTATAACATCAAAATCATAACATCATGTAACCTCTTTACCGCTAGATGAGTAATGGTGACCAACTATATTCAAACAATTTCAAAATTATCAGGAAAGTTGGTGAAAGTGCTGGACTCATACCAGGGAACATTAATGCTAGCAGTTCTTAACTTCATCAATTTCAGTTTCCCATGCCTGTGACATTTTATTATACAATGGGGGTGTTACCTATTATTAATTTTAATAAAATTTAAAATTTCTTGTAATACAATGAATAACGGTTCCATACTTTCTTTGTTTGCATTCATATAACGAGAAAAATATAAATAACGACAGAGTTTCTTTAAGCCCAGTAAAAAAAGGTGCCATCATGATGATGTCCCTGTGACATCATTTGACTAGTTTTTGCATGTTTCTTTATGCGTAACTCTACAGCAACTTACATTTATGTCATGAAATTGCATTAAATCCTGTTAAGCATGTTAAGAACGGGTATGGATGGGACTCAGAATAGTAATAAGTGTCTATAGTAGCTCCATTAAACAGCACTTCAATTAAATTTACTCCAAACACAACATTTACTACAGCGCTGTGCGATAACATTAGATGGACTGCAAGGTTTCTAAGAAAATGTAACCTGAAATAGGCTGATATTAGCAACAAAAGTATAGTTTATGTATGCAATGGTCATTTCAGCGTATTGTGTACCATACGACACGGTAAGCATGAAAAAAATAAGTTATTTTAAGTCAAATGTTACTACCGAATCTTTACATCAGTTCAATTTATTGTGTTTTTGCTGTTCCACTGCGTGTTCGCCCCGCCAGAAAATGGCTTGGCCAATAGTCAAGTTCAAGGCACCTGTGTTTGGCCGATAATTCGAGAGGTGGGCGGGGTTTTGAGAAATGTGTCAATAGATGGCAGCACTGTTATGGAAGGTTTCGCGGTTACTTACATGTAATGTCATGATTGGAGAGAAAGATTTATTTTTTAATAGAACAATTAATGCAATACAGTGGAACCTCTATCTATTGAACCCCCATGTATTGAATGTCCGCATCTATGGAACACTTTCTGTGGTCCCATTTCTTATTTGTCTGCTTTTCAAGTCCACATCCATTGAATGTCTGCATGTACTGAAATTTTTTGTCAGTCCCCTAAGAAATGATGGATAGAGGTTCCACTGTATATCATTTTCCCAACTAGCGCTATCAAAATGCCGGATCAGCAGTCTGTAAAAGCCCGCAGGTTTGCTTAGACGCAGTCAAACTGATATCCCGGTAGGTTACTTATTGGATGCTTGCGACCCACATACAGTCCACATTAAAACAAGGTATATTATTCTTGAGCGGATTTTACACAAAAAAATGGATTTGTAGTAAGTTATCATCACTCTGGAATTTGAATTTAATTGATGAAAGCTCAAACCTAAAAAAAAAAAAAATGTCACTATATGCGAGAACTACCTTGTCGCCTTCACTCGTCTCAACTAACTCAGTATGTAACAGCAAAATCCTTGCTATTAACAAAAAAAAATTTTCAACTGTAATGGCACATGCATTGAAAATGAGCAAATTTTAGGAGTTAGCTTTTGCAACCAGGTTCATTCAAATTAACCAGTTTTTTAAGTAGGTGTGAGATTACAAAACATACTATAATGCCTTGCGGGTGGGAGAAAAGCGAAAACAACCTGTCCAACTTCGTCACACACATGTTAGCCAACAAGAAAGTTTTTTTTCAGTGTTTATGGCAGCATTTGAAAATATGGCATTGTTAAAGCTCAATAACTTAAAAATTATAATACACATGTAATTATTACTTTATGTGGCTGTATATGGCATGAAAATATTTAGGAAGAATCATGCAAATATTAAAATGTTTTTCTCGGTACTATCCCCACTGTATCCACAATATGCTATACATGAATAGAAGAAACAAACACTTTTAAAAATGTAAGCATATTCTATGACAGAAATAATTTCATTTATTGTAGCCTGCATCACAACAAAATTGTGAAGTACTAGCACCAATTCAATGTGTTTAAGTTAGAGGTCTACCACTATTACTCAGACAAGTTTGATGTGCAGACTGTCCAGATCTGTCTGTACAACCTGTGAAAACCTCTCTTGAACTAGTACGCCACAATTGGTTTGGTGGTATAGTTGGTGTGACTTGATATAGAAAAAGTGAAGTAGGCTGACATATAACTGTGACTACTAGAGATGGTGATTTTTCGTTTTTGCGAAATAGATGCGAAAAAATGCGAAATTGTATTATTTTTCTATAAAATGCGAAATTCTAACTTTTCTGTTGTAAATGCGAAATTGAGATAAATGACAAATTTTGTTAGTTTTTTGCTTCTATACTGGCCAAATATGGTAACTACAGAGTTGATACGAGCTTTAGATGATAAAAGCAACCTTCGGACATCGCAAAGTTTCCGGCGAGCAAAGTAAATAAACAGACCAGCAAGTCGGCGTTGTTTGTTTACATTGTGCCGTGCCGTACGCTGCAATGTGCCGCTAGCATTCCTTTCACTAGACATCTAGGCCGGCTAGTGTAGTGTGGTGAACGGCAAGTTGCCGTGAAAGGGGAGAATGAGAGAATGTAAAATAAAAACAAATGCTCACAGCTTGTGCAGCAAGACGAAAACTGGTTTTACAGTCCAACTTTTCCAATTTTTACACGATGTTCACGTGTGTGTCGCAAAAATTTTGCAGATGTGGTACGAAATAATTACGATAAAATGTGTTACGTTTAATTATTTTCAATAAAAACACCGAGTATCATTGTTTCCGAGACAAAAATTTTATATAAATGCGCTAAATTCTCCGCAAGTGTTGACGTTCGTGACATGTAACAGTAACACAGAGGGCATCTGTACGATGTGAACCAGTCTGTATGCTCTCAGTGTGGTGGCCACTGGCTTGTCTGCACCCGCCAGAAGTAGCCTTGTAAGCGACCGAGAGATTGAGAGGGGGGGGGAGAGAAATAAAGCTAAAGAGGCGTGGCTTTCCCTCCTGCAGCATCCCTCCCTCGCTTTAGCCCGCCAACCAGAAACTCGGATACACCAACTCGTCACTCGCACGCTTCTTTTTGTCTCTCTTTCTTTTCTCTATTGACAGTAACTCTCCCCCCTCTCAATTCTTGCCCATACACAAACACACAAACACACTTTCACAGGCTCCACCTCGGACACAAGCACGGACGGAAGGCACGTAACGAAGGCGCGTCTTGCACTGCCTAGAGACGTGAATGCAGAGTGCCGATGCGTGCATAAAGTGTTGTTTCTGAAGTTAAAAAATGGGAAAAAAGCATTTCCATTCGTGATCGCGTAAATGAATACAAAAGTGAACAATTTTACGAAAGTGATACGAATATTATAATGTGTAAGTTATGCAATCACCGGCTGGTTGGTAATAATTTGACATAAATGCAAAAATGCTACAAATTGCTCTTTTTTATTTTTAAATGCTACAAAATGCTAAATTTGATGATATTAAATGCTATAAATCACCATCTCTAGTGATTACACTTACAATTATAAACATTTTCTTTAAAATACCTACATATAAACAAACATTCTCATTGGTACACCTATTTAATATATGTCAAATGCTATATGTCATTTGGGATAAAGTCAGCACTAAAGATTTAACATTTGAAAAAATCACTAGCCATTGATGCACATCATTCAACATTGACTACGGTTATATTATCGCTTGTACAGTTGGCAGCGAATTATCACATGCTGTTCTGTGTATGTTACATTTATGATTTAAATGCAACATTAATGAAAGAACATAAAATGGAATCGTCCTCTCTGTATTTAATATATTTTTAAATATTTATTTATGATATTACGGACATACCTATTGACTGTATAATTTTACTTAATTAGCACCAGCAGAAAGTGATGAATCTAGGCCATACAACTTCAACATTCATAATCAAATTGTGTCTAGCACTCCGTGTCCACTGACGAATTCCAAAATTCTGATAGGTAGCATCAGAGTTAGATTTTCGGTGATCGTCGATTAGCTTGGAAGCGTTATTGTGTTTTCCATTGTGCAATAAATATGGGTTTCTGATTAAACTAATTCAATAGTATTAGAAATAAAATATTTTATCATTGGCAATGTGTTAAGTTGTTATGTGTTACGATCACCAACATAAGTATCTTCAAACAGAAACAGTAATTGTTTTCTGTTTCACACTCTAAGAAAATACGTTGTTGTTTTTGTGAGTGAGTCGTCATCGTTCATGGCAGTACAACGAAACGGAATTTGAATTTTTAAATTGCGTGTGTCATTATGTTGTGTAGAGTCGTACGAATATTCGAAACACCGAAACTGTATCAACAGTAGCCACCTTTCTTTTTCATGCTGAATTAAATGCAACGAAAATGGTTTTCGAAACGAATTTTCGACAGTACTGAATATTCGGTAAAGTTATCAAGCATTCGATAACAGAAATATTAATTCTGATTGCCGTGATAACTGCAATTAAAAACTTGGCATGGTTATTTTAATTTCACGTCAGGGTACAATTAAAACAGCGACAACAATCCACATTCGAGTTACGATATATTTACTATCAATCTGTGGTTTGATATATCTCTGTGCGTAACTGCGTTATTGATTCAGGTAACAACCGCCATACTGTTTACAGTGTGTAAGATGAGGTTAATTTCAGATTGCCAAGTGCAGAAAATGAAGAAAGAAAAGCGGATATTATAAGTTGGTTTTTAGGTAGCCCCAAACATCTTTCGTTAACTATAACTAATATCCGTGGATTACTATATTTTCTGTTGCTTTGTTTCATTTGTTAATCATTTTCGACATTGCTAGTTTCCGTCTGCATTTGCAGTTGCTGTAATCCTTAGGAAACGCACATGGTTTGCTACATTAATGTGTACTATTTATATAAAATTTTAAATTTAATAATGGCACAAGTGAAAAACTGTGACATACCCAGAGGAAAACGACAAAAACTGATTGCAGTGTGGAATTTTTACACTGATCAAGAAAAGGGACACAGCACCGTATGTAAAGAATGTGGTAAACTAATTTTGATGCCAACAGGTAAGATGTAAAATAAATTGCATTGTAAACATTTAATTGAAAACTCTTTAAATCAGCCAATACTGTTAAGAGGTTAACGCGAAAATAGTTTTCTCTAAAAATATTTCTGTCAACTAACAAGGTTATGTCGAAACAATTTTTTTTTTCAAATGTGTGTGATAAAATAGCTAATTCATGGCATTCTGCTTACAAATAGGCCTAAGCTTAAGTTTATTTATTTATTCATTTATTTTTAATTCACATACAGTAGATAGATGTTAACAGAAGTTTCACAAAATATTTGTTGGCTAATGCTAATTTATTTGCAGTTAAAATATAACATTTTTGTAGTGTCAAGGAAAGTAATGTGATACTCTGGTATTAATTAAAAGCAAAAATACATTTTCCTAAGTCGAATAATATTCATTAATACATAAATTCATAATGAAATATTTTCGTTTTCGTTTCATTTTCACAAAAATTAATCAACTTTTGATTTGTTTTCATTTTGCTAAGGAATACCTGTATTTGCACAACCCTAATGTTCTGTTTTTTTTTTTGGTTGTTTTGTGTTACAAATTCCATTTTAATGTGTAAATATTAAGGCAATAGTAGTCAACCCACAGAAATCTGTAGGTGTTTTCAAAGATGTTAACTTGTAGGTAATTATAAATTAGACTACTATTGGTTATACATTTTATTCAACACCCGTGTATTTAATGAGTAGATACTGTAACTTACATTTATCGGAGCAGTTTAATGTAGTTGTAAACATTGTACAAGATTATGTAATTGAAAGCATGTGGCAATGTTTATGTTTATATGTGGCAGAAAAGATCTAACTGGCCCAAAATAGAAATTAATCAGGGCTTATTTGAGTGTTCACTTTATATCGAATCGCCTATAATGATGCAGTATAATGGGTCCATAATCCAAAGTTCAAAACTTTCAAGACACACATGTATGAATCATCCATTTGCAGAATCAGCCTGGCCCATACAGCTAGACATGTGTGCACTATTGTGGAAAACCAATTTTTGTATAAATATATTTTCACACTACACAAACGATCTCATTGTACAGGTTTGCCACTACTTCATTTATCTTCATATTAATTTCAAGTCATATTTTTTGTATGAAAAACCACCAACTGAACCTGTGCTAAAAATTATCACTAAAACATTTAACTATGACATGAAGCAATACACAGTTATAGCCAGGCACAGATCCAGCGATGAGATTTTGGAGTGAATAAAAAAAAAAACTTGTAAAATCTTGACTAGGAGAAAGTAGCAGCAGGCGACACACTTCTGTGGCGAGATCATCTACATTTTCTGTATAAATGAACCAATGTCATATCTAAATGATCCGTCTTCTAGTTCTCTTTAAACATCTTTACATTGCACATACAGTATTTGCATTTTCAGGGGTTTAGGAGGGGTGATCGCCACTACAGCTCCCCTCCCGGATCCGATCCTGCTTATAACCAACTTTGCCAGTTTACCTGACACTTACAGCACTGCTCTGAAATATGTTAGTATCGTGGGTGTTTCCAGGCCCCTGTAGCATGGTGTCGGAAATCTTGGTATCATGCCCAGCAACAACCTGAAAATAAGCACAGTAATTCTGTTTGGAATGGTTTAACAACAATAACTGAACTATCAACTAACTATTAATAGTTCCTTTAAACAGGTAGTCATAAGAAATTTTTTATACCACATATTTCATATGTCAGCAAGTAATGTACCATATAAAACCTTTAATACAATAATTATCAACCATCTTTATTAACCTTCAAAAACTGTGTTGTCATGCATCCACTTGTCCCTACCCAAATCCTGACATGAGGCCACACATGAATACAATGCAGGCACAGTTGTGGCACAGGTAGAGGCATATGTATACACACATAAAGGATGTTCTGGGATCAGACGTCAATAAAGAGGCGGGTGATAGAGGGGGCCCCCCAAGACCTACCAAATAAACCAAACTTGCATATTTCAATTCACAACCACCAACAATTTACAAATTTTTAAAGAAAATTTGGCTGTTCTCTACCCTGAGCTAAGCATTTACTGATGGTGGAAAAAGTAATGGTCCACATGGAACGAAATTTGTACATACCAAAAATTATCAGTGTCACCACATTTTTTTACACATTTCACGTCACTGAGAGTTCAAAAATTTGTGGGATAAAAATATCACTATCACGAAAGTTGCATTTTGTTCCGAAAGATGCCTGTGTTTGCACGAGCTACACAAATATAAGTGTGTAACATAAATGATCACCCACTACTGGAAAAACTACCCCATATTATGGCAAATTAATTAAGTAGTAAAAACCAGTTTTTAAAATTAAGAAACACTGATAAAGTAAATGTGAAAATATAACATAATGCAGACGATTCATACAATGGAAAATCAGCTATAATGTTCATTTTAATATGTGAGTAAATAATTAAATCTAACTATATTGCAATCAAAATATTACACAATGTTTGAAATTATTAAAATATATTTTGCATATAAAGATTTTTATTTGTGTGGATATAATGAAATGTTATACATAAAGGTGATAATGAGTTGATTCATTAAAAAATATTGTCACGGGGGCGTAGCTGGGTTAGGTGGGATCGTCCAGACTAGATTACTAACAACCAACTATATAAAAAAAAATTAAACTCATGAAACACTTTCTAGTTAAAAATGAACATTCGCTTCAAAAGAATGCTGAACAAACTCAGACATTGCGAGATGTACCAGGGCAATATAAGTGACGTTAGAATCATACAAAAATAAAAGTAGAAAAATAATTAAATTAAAGAGAAGGGTTAATAGAAGTAAACGATAATGTGTTCCAGACACAACACAAATATTTATTTAAGAATAAAATACAATCTGTCTCTATCTGAACTTGACTCAATGGTAAACTGATTTCATCTACAGACTTTAAAATATTACGAGGGAACCCTTACTGCCATGACGAACTATTAAAAAAACAATTAGTAAAAAAAACTAAAAGAAACAGGCAAGTTAAATTCAAATTAAACTTTAAACTGTTGTGCAATAAAAAAATGAGAAAACAGAAGGAAGAAAAGCTTAACTGATAGGCTAAGCCTACATGAATTTGAAGAAGAAAACTAACTGTTAAAGAAGTACATGACTACTATTCCCGTCTATAATTACATACCTAAACACTGCTGGCGGCCAAGACGCCACAACTCATCTAAACCATCTGGACCGACTGACGGTTCTCTAAAGACTGCCCTCTACTCACGTCTACAAGATACTTATACACTACTGAAGTGGAATAATAAACAAATACTAAAGTTTGTACGTCACATTTTTAAGCAGGGGTGCGGCCGTTGTGACGGTGCTGCTACGTCGTGGTGTTGTTATTTATATAGATGTCCCTGTTCGGGGACGCCAGAATGTAATGGGGCTACTACGTCACGTCTACGTTGTGGTTACTATCTAGATGTTGGAGGTTATGAAGCCCTTGCTGCCGGCGACGACTTATCTAATTAGACTTTTCCTTGTTTGTTATTTATATGCCCGGATAGCCTGAGGAGTTTACATAGAAGAAAAAAAGGAGCCAATTTCTTTAATAACTTTCAGTCTTTTAATAATAGTTCACCAGACGTACATGGCACAATAACGTACAAAAATTCTTTCCAGTGATTTATGTCTTGCAGTGTGAACGTGAATAGGTAACACCAGTGGCGGAATTGACTAAGTCATGAGTGTTCGTCCCAGTTTATTATCGGTTGTGATCTGGCTCAGTTTGCTACAGAAAGGAAAACTACCTAGACTACGGGGTACCACTAACGGTGTCTTAAGTATACTACTATACTCACATGTGCAGCTATTCCTTGCACCTACTTACTTGAGTACTACTCTTAACAAACACCGCAAAAGAAATACATATTATAGTGCTGGCTACACAGCCCCCTTTACTCGCGGATGCGCCCTCTAAGCTTCACCGCCCCTCTTCCAACTTTAACACGTCCTCTCCCTGCCGCCATGACGCCCCAACTAATAACCTCCCGGCGACCGTCCCCTAGCTCCGATGGATAACAACTGTTTTCAAAATAATCAACACAAACTTAGCCGGCCATCTCCATGGCGACCGGTCACGAGCTCCGATGAAACACCACTGACTTTCCTGGGCGAACACCCGGACTTACTCGGCCGAGCGGCGGAGGGATACATCAGGATCCAACTTGCCTAAAAAGGTGGTTAATTGATGTTTATAACCTAAAAATTGTACGTAACATAGATACTGATAAATTTACAAAGCATTTTACTCCATACTACCAGCTAAATCTTCATTAGTTTATTAATTGGGGATGTGCAGCGTACTCAATCTGTCGCGGATCACGGCCGATACGGTCAACGGACTCTACCAGGACACAAAAGACGAACGAAAAACAAGGCTGCCAACTGTAAGGAGGATGTAGGAACAACACAAGCGCTTACAGTTGTACCAACTATGTCTCTGGAGGCAAGGATGACAAACGTGTCGTTGGAGAGTAGGGAAAGGCAGAGAGAGGAGGGAATAAGCTAGAGGGATTGGTACTCCTGACAATCGTGACGAAGCGATACGACAAACAAGAGAGGGGAGGGGAAGGAAAAGGTAGGAAGAAGGCGAACAAAAAGGAGGGGGGTGAGGAAGATGTCTACTGGCCTTGGAAACTAGCAGCTGGCCGGATCACGTCATACTAAACGAGCATTGCCCTATGAACACAGCACATTTCCGACGTTCCTATGTGCTCTAACCCGGGGAGAAACACATTCGCAGCGCGCAACACGTGTTTACTGACTGCATGCACATTTCTACAGCTGTTGTTATGAGTGAATTACCGTGAAGCGAACACATGTTTGCTATCCCGCCTTCGCTGGAAACTAATGTGACGGGAACGAAAAAACACTGCACGGCACTGAGCCATATCTAAATTTAGATGCTCGGATCATCTACTATACTCTTTCAAGTTATCAACAGCCCTCAAAGTCCCTGGGTCATTCCACGTCAAATAGACCAGTAAAGATTCAAAATGACACCCACCGTCTCAGATTTTAATGAAACTTTTTGTACTTGCTAATACCATCATGTTATGAAACTGTACCAAATTTTTCCTCCCTGGGCCAAGTAGTTTCTGAGAAAAAAATTGTTAAAGTTGGTGCAAATCCCCATGAGTGTAATGTCAATGAT